>PXOD01000360.1:0-33516 GCA_003012165.1 Paramyrothecium roridum
GTGATAGATCGGACTCTTGCCCCGAGGATCTTAGTCCGCAAGCGGCTTGACAGTAGACAGCTCCGGGGGGGGGCGACAGGATGGGGGAGCGGAAGTGGTAAGAAAATAGGGTGTGTTCTTTGTTTATTGTTTCGTCGAGTCGACAACCTGGTTGGGTTGTCTGAGTCGTTGTAAGTCGGTGAGGCAGAGACAAGCATTGATTGGAGATGGGAGCAAGGCAACAATGGTTCACATTTCGGTGAGCGGGGGGGAGGGGAGAAACAAAGCGTGGAGGAAGGTCGGAGAGGTTTCATGTTCTCTCGATGAGCATCCGCAGCTGTAGAATTGCGGCTTTCTAGAAGCTACGTCGGATGTTGTCGTCATACTATGCCGCCAGTGGAGAGCGCTCTCGGGCTCGTCCGTCAACATGTGGTGCGGTGTCGCCGCTCGACCATATTGTTCATGGGCCGTGTTTTCACGTCTACCTAATTTCTAGAAGCGCCAACTAAACATTAAAAATAGAATAGCAGCAAAAGACCTCAAGTGCATTCAGTTCGGGGCGTCCAGCTTGAAAGTTTCGACCAGGCCCGGTCGCCTGCATGAGGTAGTCAGTCTATCACGGCGCTGGGACGATCCCCCGCACATATGAATGCCACACAGACACACCCTCCCCCGTCATAACCAACACACGAACCATCCCATTTGACGAAGCTGGCCTTGGGCTTCCACCCACCCAACCACGGGCCTCCGTGCTGCCGGCGGCGTTGCTTCTAAAAATGGCGGCCCCGCAACCCACGCGAGGGAACGCCCGACGAGCCGGTGTGACCGCAGCCTCCTCGTTAGTTGACTTATGCTCTTTCTTGTCCATCTTACTCGCCTATCTATAGGTAGTTAGTTGCCTTGGGACGCCGGCTGATGGGCTGAGCCGGCAACCACCCGCGGCGCATTAGCAGAACCATTTGTGGCTCGCAAGGTCTTCTGCCGGTGCGTATGCGATAGTTGGCTAGCAAGTTAATAAGCAAGTAAGAAAGAAAAAAAGCGCTGGTAATACGAGCTTGTGAGCAAATCAAGCCTCCACGGACAGCGGCCGCCTCCTCAGCTCTCCCGCGCTAAGATCCGATTCGCCGGCGCCGTCCGTCATCAGCAGCTTCTCCTCGCCCCTCCCCCGTATCCGAGCCTCAGGGCTGAAGCTGACCGGGACGGCTTGTTAGCTTGTTAGCTTGCTTGTTTTGCTTATAGCTCGTTTCTCCTCCGCAGCCCATTGCGCCAGAAAGTGCAGCCAATTCCGGTAGGGCTCGCGGGCTCTCGACCGCCAGAAGCAAATTGTTTGCTTATCCTGTTTTGATGACGAACGTCTTTCGGCCTGACTCTACTTTCTCCAACAACCCGTCGCCGTGCTCCAAGACAAGAAGAGTCGCCGCGGGGTCTGCGACAGGAGGAAAGTCAGATCTGGCGGGCAGCAAGAGTCAAGAGTCTCAAAAATGGGCTTGTCTCTGGGTTGCCCGCACAGGGCTGACCATGTTGCAGCTACGTGGGTGAATCAGATACACGTCGCCATCATGCCATGAACCCTTCCCCCGCTGGGTGAAATGCACATTGCCGGGTCCTTGACACACAGAAAAGGCGGACGTCCGGCCCTTCGCCCTGCCGACAAGCCGAGGACGCGGCGCTGCTGTGCTCCCGCATGGGCTCAGCCAAGGCCCTCGGCGCTGTAAGGAAAGCACATATGTCTTAGCTCGGCACATTGTCCGCCCGTTGCAGCTTTTCTTATTCTTCCATTTCAGTGACATAACGGTTTCTCTACATTGGTCCACTCCCGCCCGTATCCGCTCATCATCCGTCAAAAACAGGCCCTGTTTCAAATACGAGGTATATGTTTTGTGCTACCCCTGTATATACCCTCCGCAAAAGTAAGTCATGAGTCTACGGTGCCATGGGCAGCCATGCGTCTCTCTGAGCACGGTGCCCTGTGCCCTGAGCCCTGCTACTCTGCCCTCAACGCAGCCCTACACATGGCTTCGTCATCAGCCCACCATCTAAATCCGTCCGGATCCAAAGGGTCCAGTCTATAGCTGAGGTGGAAGAGTGTGTAAGAGGTCAAGGGCGATCCAATCAAGTCCCTCTCTTGCCTATATCACTATACCGGTCTTACACAGACCCCGATCACAGGGGTGCCTCCCATATACGGTTGATCTGTTTTCGGCGGACCTATTGTCTTGTCTTAGCAAACGCACATGTGACACAGCTTCTGCATGTCGAACTTACCATCGGTGCCAGAAACATGACGCCTCCAAACAAGGCAACCACGGTCAATATCAGAGTCAGCTTGTCGAAGCCTTTGCCCAGGATGTCAAACACCCCGCTGGGCGCAACCCGACTTCCAAACACATCCACGCCATAGGCCACGATCAAGCTCGTGCTCTCCACAACTGCGGGCACTGCCAGGATATCCTTGATCCCGATAACGTCGCGCTCGTGCGACAGCATGGTGAGCGGGTCGATCTCGAGTGATGGCGAGTACTTGGCCAAGCCCTCAGCCTCCATCTCAGCAGGCGTTGGGTTCCTGCCAACTGGGCGGCGAGGGTCCAAATGCATGCGAGGAATGCCAACGACAGCATGCGAGTCGGGCAGGTACGCAAGCAGCTGCCGGTTGGTAATGCCCTGCTTAGTTTGCGTGACCGACAACGATTGGATAGGCTGCGAGAGGACGAAAGTCTGGGGCACCACATGGGGCAGAGGAACGCCAACGTAGTTGTCAACAGGGTTCAGTGATGAAAAGTTGGCTGCGTCTCCAAGCGGACCGCGGTCGTCAGACAAAGACGACTCGTAGAGATCGGCCACGGCAATCTGGTAACCCTTGATGGATCGGTTGGACCCATCATTGAGCGTGTATTGTCCAAAGAAGGAGCATACATACCAGTTCTCTGCCATGGCGCACGAGATGGCCTTGTTAGGATCGACACCCTGGTGCGACTGAGACACAAGGACCTGTCCCGAGATTGTGTCGACCAGCTGAACAGACAGCGTAGAAGTAGCATCCTCAACAATAGCAAGCACGATGGTGTTGGGGTTCAAGTATTTGTAGTCAACCCTTCGGTCGCCAAGTACGCGGCCGATGGAAGCAACAGGGTCGTGCAGGGGAGGCTTTCCAATGGCAACAATCCTGCGCCCAGGCAGGAGCTTCATCTCCCACAGATCCGTTTCGGTCGCGTGTTCATCGCTCTCATATCGGAAACCACGAAGGCCACCATCGAGGGTGCGGGCGACGACAACCTGTCCAAGCGTCTTGTGATGGAATAGGCTTCGAACAGAAAGGCCTTCAGGGGCAATGGGAAGCAGCCAGGGGCCTGAGACACCCTGAACGATAGCCGTGCTCGAGATCCTCGTCGGTAGGCCCGGAACATGGACCTCTTGGACCTCTCCGCTAACAGCTTCGATCAGAGCATACTCACCCTTGGAGCCATAGATGGTAACAAAACCAGTCTCAACTTGGGGTAAGATGCCCCGAGCCTCGAAGGTCTTGCCTTCAGCCTGGGGAAAGACTTCGACAGACCACAGAATCTTACCCTGGTTTCCGGTATCAAGCCCAACGACGCGCCCACGACGAGTAACAAGCACGATAACCTTGTTGAAGCCAAAGATGTCCCGGTGAAGACCTTCTGCCCTAGACACGGTTTCGGTTCCAAGGACGCTGTTCACAAGGTTTTGAGGAATGGACATCAGGTAGTCAGGAAGATACTTCAGGTCATCGATGTGGCGAGTGACACGGTGAATGTAAGCAGATACTGGGTTGGTGTGCGCCTCTTCCTCGAGAGCCTTTGCCAGATTGGCGGCCTCTGGGATGTCGCCAAAGGTTGCTGCAACAACTCCGCTAAGACCTTCTGGGCGGACCCAGTCTTGCTCACCGTTACGGACCATGACCCAGTTATCGGTGCTGGTTACAACGGCAGTGCGAACAGCGAATCCCTCGCCGCCTGCCTTCTTGACAACATCGGACACGGCATGGACCGCCGCAGCTCCGGCCGCGGAGGTGAGCGGC
Organism: Paramyrothecium roridum; assembly: GCA_003012165.1. NCBI lineage: Eukaryota > Fungi > Ascomycota > Sordariomycetes > Hypocreales > Stachybotryaceae > Paramyrothecium > Paramyrothecium roridum. The sequence goes on from PXOD01000360.1 coordinate 4,019, forward strand.
CAACGTGCAATGACAGAGGGCGATTCGGAAGAGACAATGACAACCTCGTCGGTGGTGACGCGCGTGAAGTAGACATTTGCGTGCTCAGAGCTCGTCGAGAAAGCACCCTGTCCGGGGAGGTGAGGCAGTTCGTAGGCCTTGGAGACCTGTCCAGTCTTCAGATTGGTGTGGTATACCTCGGCGCGGTTTCCAGACGCAGTCCTAGTGTGGACGAGGAAATGCGGGAGCGCCTGGGTAATGTGCGGGGCGTGAATGTGAACAGACACGGCTTCGGGGGAGAGGGCAAAGTCCTGCTTCGTCTTCGTTCCCAAAACGTGGACGCTGATTTTGGTGAGGCCCTGGTTGACCCAGGCTAAGATGGGGGCCGCAGAGTTGCCGCCCACGAACATGACGTCGCGGGGTCCATGGACGTCACCCTTGGTCCCGACGGACCAGTTATCAACTCGGGTGCCGGTAACAGTGTCGAGAGATGTAATCTTCAAGCTGTACGAGCTGGGCGATCCGTGGAGGCTGATGACGTAAATGTTGGAGATGTCAGTAGATACCTGCAATGGGATATCCTTGCTGATCTCACGGAACTCCCAGACGACGGTGCCAAGCTTGCCATGGAGACGGCGCAGGACAGTTGTACCATCTTCGTCAAAGAGGACCAGGACGTCCTTCCTGCTGTTCTCAGTCACCTCCATAATCTCCAAATCCTTGGCCTCGCCCTTAAAATGTATGTGCCACCCGTTTCGTCCCGTGAGCGCATTCCATGCCTCGACTCGCTGTCCGTACGCCGCGGCGACCCAGTTCTCGCCCTCGGGGGCCCTGAGGAAGCCGCCTCCATTGGTGACGTTGGCCGCAATCTGCTGGCGCCAGACAATTGCGCCATTGCTGGGGTTGACGGCGCCGATGACGCCGAGGTCGCTGAGGGTGTAGAGGAGGCTCGCCTTGTCCTCCTTGCGCGGGCGATGGAAGAAGGTGGTCTCGACCTGGGGGACGCCGAGCAGTGCGTGGTGGAAATCGATGTCGCCGACCTCGTCCTGGAAGACCGCGGCGACGAGCGCCGACAGCCCCAAGACAAGGGCTGATTGTAGTGAGCGCCGCATGTCGACTGATGGTGAGCTTGGATGCGGCGTGTTGCTCGATGCGAGCTGGTGGTGCGGGAGCTTGGAGCTGTCATTACGTTTGGCCCACCGTTGGTGCGGGTTGAGCGCTTAGTCATCGCTCTGGCACACCCTTTCGCCGTCGCCAGCATTTACCAGTCCCTAAACGTAAGATAAGGCACCTTATCGAAGGAACTCACCCCCAGTGGGAGCCGTGCATGAATGCGACTTTAAAACAACGAACGGTTGCATGGCACTTGAACTACTTCATGTCACAGCCTGTGGTCATTACTATTGCCCTAAACTAGCAAGAAACTTGCTCCGTTCTCAACTTCGACCAGTCGAGGCTTTTGGATAGTTTCACCCGGCCCCAACGTTTTCTTAAGCTGGTCAATTCCCCACTGCATGTCGTGCGGCTCGTCACGGATGCCATAGCTAAGCAATCCGCCGAACTTCAAGCTTACGAAGTCTCCGCTCCGCACGTAGCATGCATTTCCTGCCTCGCGCACGATGGTGAGTCCATCATCGACCCCGAGTGAGGTTTTCAAACCGAACAGGTAGCCCTCCTTCAGCGGCGCCAGCAGCGCCAGCATCTTGACCGGCGGCTTCGTCGTCGCCACGAGCCCCTTGATGGACGACTCGTCGGCACCGATGCCGTGCGGCGCCATCAATATAAGTTGGTGTTCTGATTGCTTGGCCGAAGTGATGAGAGCAAGACCGAAGTTGTTCAGCCTCGTCACTGTTGGCGCGAAGACAGTCAACCATTCGGGCATCGGCGATCCAAGGTGCGCATCCTTCCACGATGTTTTGCTCGGGTCGCAGCCAGGTAGTGTCCCAACGTTGTCGAAGTGTTGCCATGAAGAGATAGTTTTCGCAACCCCAGCAATCGCGAAGACAGGGGTTGCAGCGACGAACTGCAGCAGGCTTGGCTTGTGGCAGTGGTCTCCTGCCGGACCCATCACAAAGACTGCGTCCACGGCTGGCGCTGCGTCGGTCGGCGCTATACTGTTTCCTACCGCATCCTCGATCTCCACAATAGCGGCGTCCAGTGCTGCGCGGCTGTCGAGGCCCGGATCCCGACCAAGGCTCATCTCGAGCACATACGAGCTGATTGAGGTCGTCGGCTGGCCGAACCATGGATCGACCACTGCATGGTAGTAGAACTTGCCGCTGGCGCTCTGTTCAGCGACCGGCCGGGGAAAGGAGACGAGCCACGACACGTCGCCGTTGATGTAGGTAAGGACGGGTTGCAGCTTTGCATCTGCATCAGCCAAACGGCTCTTCAGATCCTGCGTTCGACTCGCGGCTCCTGCCATGTTAAGGTTCGTATATGGACAATCGAAGCAATGGCAAGTGTTGGAGGAAGCGGTGACAGCGCATACTGGTAAGCCGAGTGAGCTAGCGAGCTGCTTATATGAGTTGAGACCGAATTGTTGGCTGTTGGTCACGAGCCTCAAGCTAACAACCCTGCACAAATGCTCACTGTTGGCCCTGCTCCTTGATTGTCTTACGGGGGCACCTTCGACGAAAGCCGACTGGCCATAAATAGCGGGCCATTTGCCAAGAGTAAGCATGAATAAGACTGCTTGCTTGTGGTGAGGATTGACAGTCAACCAACGGCTCAAGTTTATCCCCACTTCTCGTGTAAGGAATCCCCTGAAAACACATTGTGGTTTTAGTCATGGATTGTGGTGTCAGTCCTGTTCTTGATATACAATGTGCATTTGAGGTGATCATCAAGATTAAATTCAGCACTCGTTTTCTCTCATCCAGCCCGTCTTGATTTGTCCTTTAACGCTTTTCACGCAAGATTGCATGCAGTATCTCGCAAAGAATTAGAATCAACGTGATATCTGCGGTTTCCACACCCGCCCTTCAGGTCTTCTCTCAATTTCACATCCCAAACAAGCGAGATGTTATTGATGCACAATGGAGCGGGGTAATATATCAATGGTCTTGGCCTAAACCTAATCGTGATCAAGCATGGTAGTTTCGAACAAGCCGTGCTTTGTTGAACCGTGTCGGTCTGACTTGGCGTACTTCCTACGTACCAGTAGTACCAGGCTAAGGTAGCGTGCAAATTGCATGATTAGTCATTGCTTCGCCTCTTTCAGCCATCCTTTGCCACGTCCTACCCTGTTGCGCTGTGCACGAAATTGTTTTCAGCAGCACAAATCGCCCAACATCCTGAAATAAAAAATCCAAGAGATGCTGTATTGCTACTCTTTGAGAGGTCTTAAGGGGGATAGTTATTACAGCATGCAACGGCGATGGAAACCCATTGGGCCTCCCCCAAAATTTTATTCGCTGACACCAACCAGGGATCAAGCAGACGACGACGGGATAATGAGCACTTATGAGACACGAAGATTCAAGACTCGTATCCCTGCCAGAGCAAACTTCTAAGGAATACCTTATCGCCCGGATGCTCATCGCAAACCTGTCACAACCATGAGCGCCTCGAGCAAAATTTGCGGCTCTCAAGCCACCGCAAGAGGCTCTTTGAGGCTGTGGGGCGGTGCCGTTTGCCCCTGTTAGGTCTGAATAAGTTAGTCGAAAGCCTGACAGCCCCTGTGGCGGAGTGGTTAACGCCTGGTACTTATGCCTTCAGTATGGCTGGAGATTATGCCATGATCGCCAGTTCGAACCTGGCCGGGGGCATGGTTTTTTGCCCATCACGACTCTTTTTCGCGGCAGAATATTCTACCAACATTAATTTTTTATTTCTTTTGCCTCCTGGCATGAAGCGCCATGTTGCGGTCCCAATATGATCTCTTCTGATCATGAGGGAGACCAAATCGTAAAGCGCGGCATCCCACTTTTTGCGCTTTACGACATGTGAATGGCAGAGAAAATAAATGTTTAGTAGACTATCTGCTCAATTCAATGCGCAGCAACATGTTCCTGCATATCCCTCACAGCAGCTTCTTCTCCAAAATACGGTAGTCTGTAGGACCGGCCAGTTGCGCCGCAAGCTCCGGCCAGTCATCCCCAAAGTTTCCAAGCCTGACGACCTCATAGCCCATGCGCTGATACCAATCAAACAGCCGCGCCTTGAAAGCATGCTCAAACGTGGTTGGTACAAGGATCTCGATCTGAACGGAGCTACACCCCATTGCCCTGCAGTGATCCTCTGCAAACTGTGCCATTCGTCTACCGGTCCCGCCGCCGCGGTAGTCGATGTCCAGCGCCAACATGCCGAACTCGCCTAGTCTTTCCGAGGTGCGCTTAATGCATACGCAGCCGACAATGTTGGCTGCCGTAATGGGTGCTTCGGTGGATGAGGCGTGAGACTGCGAGTCTCTGTCGTCAAGGTAGGCAAGGGCTAGCTGCCCTTTTCGAATCAAGGTAGCTACTTGAGGGCTTTTTGTGCGCTGATAGCCAGGCACAAAAAGATCGCCCTCGGTCTCATGGTAGACTGCGTTGACAATGTCTCTTACTACGCTGACGAGACTCTCATCCTCTGCCACTGAGGGAGGCGGGATGGAAATGTGGATTGCCGTCGCAGAAATCGGCTGCGGCGTAGTTGCTACGGTCGGCGTCGCCGTCGACGCTGGCACCGCAATTTTAGAGACAAGCTCACTAGTACTTTGAATCTCTTCCATGTTCGCTGCCCTAGGTTGATGAGCTGGTCTGGAGGCAGGTCAATGGTTTATGCCACGTGGGATGATGTTCTACGCAAAAATATGTCATGCCCCAGCTCCGAGCCACGGAAACTAATTTAGCACGGCGGGCCGCACTTTCGCAATCCTTTGAGCACCAACAGCAGCCTAGATTCAAAATCAGACATCGCTTTACAGAGCCGGGTAATTACGTTGACCGGATGAATCGCACATAAACCACAAGATTCGTAATTCATATTCGATAGACAGTCGAGGGTACGGATAAAGCAATGCCTGACCCACAATCCATGGTTCGAGGCCCGAGGCGAATCCATTTTGACTGGCCTGAGCCGTGAGGGCTCGGAGCTGGAGAATTGGACTTCTCCAATGTGGTCATACTTCTGGTTGACATGCTGTACGGCTCTCTTTATGGCCCCTTTCAATGCCATTCTTGAATACTGATAGAGGAATTATATGAATGTACGGTTCTATTTACGACGCAATTGGGCCATTTGTGTAATTAAGGGCAACCCCTTCTCTCGTAACCAGAGTGTTTGATACTAGTAGTTATCTATCTATTTTCTATTTGTTCGACCATGATTCAAATGCCCATCATCTGGACGAGCGGGGCTTTGAGAAGTTACGAGTGCTCAAGCGAGAAATGCCATGCTACATGTACATTAACCCATCAGCGCATATAAAGGCGTCGATGTCTGGGACCAGGCATAAAGCCATCCCAACCTCTTTACCGACCCACCAGTAATAATCAATAGACCGCCGAAGATCGATCCCCTTGAGGTGTCTGAGCTTCGACTCCCAGTGCCTGGGCCTCCCTACGGTGGGTTAAGTGCCTTGAGGTGGGTAGAATCCGACTCGGTACCCACGTACGATGGACGAAGATACTTGGCATATGTGTACACCTCTGGGCTGGCCTTGCGGAACGGCAGACTGAAGAGCGTCAGTGGAAGGCTTTTTGGGGGAAATCTGCGCCATCGTGGTCGTTCCTCCATCAGACGCCTTAGGTGGCAGGAATGATTTGGCCCAATTTTCAGTACAGTCATAGCATTCTACTCTTGTAGGATCGACCTCCACTTCATCACAAGTAAGGCAAAATCGACGGTTGACTTCCTCTCCGGGTTCATCTTTCCCATCATCTGATGGAGCATCTCCAGTAGGCACCGCGACGTAGCCATTTCTCCCTTATCTCTACTACTCTCAGAGGGATGCGTCAGATCCTTAGTATCTTGCCTTTCCAAGATGCACTCCTCGCACAGCACGCCAATCGGCTTGGTCATCTTCATATTGCAGCCTGCATATGTGCGTGAAGCTGCCTTTTGTAGTAATTTCTTGGGCATAGTGGGTTGAACAGGTGGGGTCGGCTCCAGGATGGTCGTGAAATGCGAAAACATCCTCTCCACAGACTCACCACCATCTACAGGGTTCTGAGCTGAAGGCTGCAGGCTCAACTCCACTGAATTATCTTGTCCCATCTTCAACCCAGCAGGATTCGGATCATTCATGGGTTTGAGCTCCTCACGTCCACTCATATCCTTCCCTCGCACCTCACCGTAGGTAGGTTCGGCTAGCTTCTCAGCCAGATCATCAGGTATAACCTTCAGGGGTGGAAAGGCTTGCAGCAATTGAGAGTCGATATAAATGGCAGTCTTGACAAGGCCAGGTCGTGCACAGTGCTCTATATTCAATTTCTGACTCTCCTCCTTATTCATCTTTTTCCTTCTGGCTGGTGCTCTCTTCCTTGGCTTGGTGGAACGCTTCTGGGCTGGCCTTACCTCAGGAACGGCAGACTGAGGAGCGTCAGTGGAAACACCTGTTTCCTTATATCTCATCGACAGAGGTACCTAATACCTGAGGAGGTCCACCGAACAGCTGCTACCGTGTGCCCGCTACAATCATTCATACGTACCCGTTCAGGTGTTAGTAGGCCTTCATTTAAGCCGAAGCTAAAGCGATTCCTCTTGCCAAGTTAAATAGCAGGCGTGAAGATAATATTAAATACCCTTATTACTCAAGTTAAATCTTCTATTATTAAGAGTCTAATATATTATTTCTGCCTATTAATAAAGCTTAAGTCTTCTTTAAATCTTCTTTAAATCTTCTTTAAATCTTCTTTAAATCTTCTTTAAATCTTCTTTAAATCTTCTTTAAATCTTCTTTAAATCTTCTTTAAGTCTTCTTTAAATCTTCTTTAAATCTTCTTTAAATCTTCTTTAAACCCTTAAAGGCTCTTATAAGAATTCATTACTATTAGTATCTATCCTTAATATGCATTATAATATTCTTCTTTCCGACTAAAAAACCTAGGCTTCTTCCTTCTTAAGTTTCTTAATATCCTTCTATTATATACTATTATCGGTCTCTTCCAATCTGGTGGTTCCCGATATCCCCCTCTTCGTCTGGTGGTTTTCGACATTCTTCTCTCTATTAAGGAACTCTGAGCTTCTCGGTATTTTCAACTACCTGCCGCTCACATCGACACCAATTTACTTATGATTATTCGCCTGTTCCAAATTAGTACCTCTCCGGCTTGACTTCCAGGTGGTAACCATTCTCAAACACATCCGACTTTAGTGACTGCAGGTCCTTGTGGTGTTGAAAAATATCTTTGTTGTGCTGACAGACTTTCGTTGGTCTTATTAGAGTTCTGTTGCTGTATTGCTGCTGTGTTGCGTTGCACTGTTCTGTTCTGTTTTTTCGCGGAGAACGTTTCCAATGACCTCTTCGACGGGTGTGTCATCTTCTCTTCTACCGGTTCTGATCTATAGTTGCAGATCTCGCAGAAGAGGCAACTGGGTTTACGCTGTTACCTACTTCATGCTTTCGAGATGGTGGGACCCGACAAATTTGGAGATGTATCCGACCTCGAACCCGCTCTCCGCCAACCTTCTCTGGCTTGTTCTTCCGCTTTCCCACGTTGAGAATGACGGCGGCCTCGAGATCAATTGGTAAGAGTCACACCATTGTCAATTACTACCGGGCTCACCCCGCGGCCTGATGGCAGCCACGATCATCACGATGATTTCTCGCTTCGATTCACCCTTGAAATTCAGCATCATAGGCCAGGAGCCTCTATCAACATTTCGATTATCTTAGTGTCGTTTGCCGTGGCTGCTTTCCACCTCAAAAGTTGGCTCGTCAGATCACCCAATAAGAGCTTGCCATCTTCCCACACGAGGCCCTCACCTCAATGCGACGACCACTAGAACTAGCTTGGACTCTCGATGATGGAGGATTTGACTTGAGTGATGAGCGTGTTTGATGTTGTCTTACGCCTGCTGTTTGACTTGGCAAGGCGAAGGAATCGCTTTAGCTTCGGCTTTGATGAAGGCCTACTAACACCTGAACGGGTACGCATGAATGATTGTAGCGTCTGACCCACGATCCATGGTTCAGGCCCTGAGACCAGTACCGAAGAACTGGCCCGGGGTTACAACACACGCAGTCGTCAGCCCGAAGGCGCTCTAATCAGTCTTCATGCCCCTACGGCGGGCGGTCAGGTCGATGGCGCTGATGCGCCCGGCGAAACTAGGCAAGGGGAAGCCCATCTCTAAGTCCGGGCCATCACCCCGGGTGCTGTTGGGAGGAGGGGGGGGGGGGGTGGCCGGTGATGCGGGTCACCGAGGTTCAGGCCAACACTCCCGACCTTTTCTGCTCCTAAGCGCCACACAGAGACGGCAAAAATTGCACCAAAAATGGTGCCAAAGAAGGCGGCGACGGCGGCGGCGGCGAGGGTCACGATTTCTCGGTCCAGCATCACAGATCAACAAGGGCTTCCCCCGTTCGAATGACCATGGTGTCTAAAAATTTGAGTGCGTATCCATCCTAGGATTTGTTCTTCTTGACTAACCAAATACCAGGAAATACCATGCTAAAGTAACAGATGACGTTACAGGGAAGTACCGGAATGGTCCGTGTCCCTCAGCAGCATCACCGTCGAGAAAGTATCCGCTCGCAATCACCCGTGCGAGGGGTGGTGTTAATTCTGGGCGGCCCCCTCTTTCGCCGCCTTCTTTTCGGTGCCATGATTAGTATTGTGGTCCGGCTCTACAGAGCAACAAAAGCCAAACAAGCCGGTCTTAAGGTCAGCGGCTGGGTCGACACCGCCTCCGCCGCCGCCCTCGGGGGTTGGCTCCGTGACGTGGGAATGACCGTTCCCTTGCTTGCCACAGCAGCCCCATCACCATAGGTAGCGTCATCGATGGTGACATGATAGAAGAAATCAAAGGCTGGAACCCGTAGATACGGCGCGAGATTAAGTGAAATTGGCTGGCGATGGAAACAATTACTGCGTATGTGGGGTTGCCAATGATCCCTGCCTCTCCTTTCACTCACCCATATGACGTTTGCTCCTGATTAACCAAGCTAAAAATGGGAATTTAAACTATAGTCCAGTCTTCCCCAACCATTATATGGCAATGTAGAGTGGTCGTAGCCAGCATTACAGCATCGAAAATTTGGAGTTGCCGGTCCTGGGTCGGCAAAGGCGCAGGAGGCTGCATGCCTGATGGTTCCCCTCCATCACCAGGTTTCTCGAGGTCCGTAAAGCCAAAGAAGAGGGCCACAAAAGCGAAGATCGGACGACTGATGCTGAAACAAGCTACGAAGTTGAGGGCCTGTGCGTTGTGGTAATGGCTGGTTGCATGCGTAGTCAAGATGGGTTTGAAAGAGGGAGACTGTTCCAGAGCTGTTTGCTTAGTTTGACGGCTTGACTGCTTGAGGTGTATTTTAGTTGACTAAAAAGACTTGGAGCCAGCCCAGCACGTTCACTGCCGCAAGTCTTGCTCTAGAAATTAAACATTAAAAGGGGTTACTCGCCTTGAATGGTTGTCGTGTGACTAGTGACAACTCGCTCAATTCAATTCTGATGAGGCTATAACTCAGGTTGGAGATCCATCCCAGCGGTAAATTGCATATCAAGTTGTAAAGACCGTGTTCGTTACAAGTTTGCTAAATCGAATCCTAAGAAACAGCGATCAATAACATAAAATGGAACTACGCAGTGGCTTGCAAGCCAAAGTAACTATCCCACCAGACCCCTCATAGAGAGAGCCTTTGAGAGAAGATTGGCATCGCAATTTTACTCAATATTTTCGTCAAGAGGTTATTGCCAGGCTTATGACCACGTTCAAAACCCAAAGCTGCACACACAACGCTGAGCTAGATATAGCAGCCGTTGCCGACTTTCCTGTTTCACACTCCAAATTATGCTTTCGGTTCACGGTCCTTAAGCTTGAGTAACGATGGCTGCCTCAACTGGTGTCAACCCACGAAACAGGCCAACGTGATACTTTGCAATAAAGTTCTATTTTGCTGGGACGCGTTTTCTTACCCTCGGCTCTCGTGTGGCCTTCCGCAAGCCAGTGTCGCTCATAGTGCACAGAGGTATGAACGACGAACAGCAAAAAGCGGCCTTGGCCGCAATCGATTGGACTACAGCCTTGCAGCCAATTAACTTGTAGCTCGAGCAATTGTCACATTCAAGCAATAACAACAACAAGTATTAAATGGTATGTTGGTTCATCAAAAGGCCATTGCAGTATTGTCTATGAGTCGCGCTATGCTTTATGCGAAGTAATTCATCTGTTGCCTATTGTTACGATGGAGGCTTCGCCATCGTTGAGGACTGGCAAAAAATGCTTACCACATACTTGGATAAAGTAGATACGGCTGTTTGATTTCAATGTTGTTGACTATGTACTTTGAGATCAGCAGCTTAAGACTTCATAGGCATCCAGGACTTTTACATCCATATCTCATGAATTCCGGCAACGTAAAATAAAAAAGACGAATTGAGCAATCTGAAGTTTGTTGAATTCTCATGTCTGATATACCGTTCCATCCTTTGGCAATTTTCCTTTGGCAAGATAAGTGTCAATCGCATCCCTGGTTTCACCCAAGAAGTAGTGACTGATGTGTCCAGGGCCATTTCTTGTGATACTGACAGCCCGAGGTATCTGCTGTCTCAGGCCATCCGCCCAGACAATACTGCTGTAAGGATCATATACAGAATTCACCAACAAGATGGGCGGTGCTCTCGATATGCGAACGGGTAATGCGCTTTGACCGTTGGTCACCGGAGCAGGCCAACCAATACAAGCGCTCTGATAGTAGTACATTTGACCCGCGCCGGCCGTACGAGGCGCGAACGTTTGGACAGCACGCAGTCGTTGGGTGAGGTCGGTCACCGATCTGGCCCGGTGCCGCCAATCTTGGCACCCTATGGCAAGGTATACGAATTCGGATCCCAAAAAGCTGACCGAGGTCTCATCCGTGACCAGCGGCGACGAGAGCCCGGTTGCATTGCCCTCAAGTGCTTGAGCTATGTAGCCCCCAAGGGCGACCCAGCCAGGACCGACTGGAACATCGTAGAAACTCAAGGGAAACTGGACATTGTATCGAATATCCTCGCCCGTAACATTCGATCGGCATGTACCATTGCAGCCAGGAGCGGGAATCGCACGGGCGTCGGCGCGTGCAAGCAGTGTATCAAACGATTTCTTTGTGTTGTTTCCGTGAAGCGGACAGGTCGAGTTTTTATCACACCATTCGAAAAACTGATTGAGTGTTGCCTCGTAAGTGGTGGCCTCGGTAAGTAACGTCGACACTTCAGACTGAGAATGGTCGATCAAGCCATCAAGGGCTAGGCGGCCGACTCTACCTGGGAACAAAGACGTGTATGTTGCGCCAATGAGCGAACCGTAAGAAAGTCCAAAGTAGTTGAATTTGTTTGCACCAAGGGCCTCGCGGACAAGGTCAAGATCTTTGGCTACGTGAACACTGTCCAGGTGGTCCAGGAGGGGCCCGGTGAGATTAGCGCAACTCTCGCCACGGCGTCGGTTGCGTTCCTTCAGGGCTTCAAACCCGCGGCTATCATTGACAAACGTTGGGACTCGCTCATTCCAAGTCTTCGGGTCGCACTTGATGGGTGAACTGAAGCCGGTACCACGGGGGTCGACGCCAATTATCACATATTCCTTTCTGACATCTTCCGAAAAGCTCAGCTGTGGAAGCAAGGCCACACCCGCTAGGTACGAGCTTGCTGGCACGCCTGGACCACCGGGGTTCAGGAACAGGTAGCCCTGCTTGGCGTCTCCAGTGGAGTTGAGCTTCGTCAGGAACAGAGAAACTGTCTCGTTGCCGCGGGCGTCGGTAGAGTTCCCTTCCTCATAAGCTATTGGTACGTCAAATGTACCACAGTCAAGGCCAAGTAGCTGAGTTGCAGTGCATGGAGACCATGAAATAGAGTCATTGGAAGCTTGAGCCGCCGCGATGGCATTCCAGAGAGCAAATAGACATAATGCAATACCACCACGATGATCAAAGGATTGCGGCATGGCCATGTTAGTCTCAGCGTCCTTTGAGCTTATTCAATGTGTAAGATATGTGGATTAGGATTGATGAAAGCAGGATTGGGCGAGAAAAGTGTCCCAATTTCTCGCGACCAGAGAACCCCTTCTCATATAAGCTTGAAGTGCAAGCCTCAAAAATGAAGGTTAAGGACGGATCGTAAAGCGCGAAGCCCAGCCAATATCATCATAGCTTTGCCCAGCCACATGGCCGACATGCTAGCAGAGCTTAACCGTTTATGCCAAGCCGACGCCAGAACGTTGGGCTAAGGTTCGTCCATGCTTCGCTAGCTAGCCCAAGGTAAAACCCAATTGAGCCTGCCTCACATGTCTAGACCGCCATCGAATACTCTACTGCTCTAAGTTGGAGTATCAAGCGGAAAAGTCGGCAACGGCTGCTACATCTAGCTCAGCGCCGCATATGCAGTTTTGGGTTTTGAACGTGGTCACAAGCCAGGCGATAACCTCTCGACGAAGATATTGAGTAAAAGTGCAACGCCAATCTTCTCCCAAATATATCTCATTTTACGTAAGGCCGAATTAGCGCTAATATACTGCGTAGTAAAGAGCTTAAATTGGACCGGAGGGTTGAGAGTTCTTTATACAGTGGGACATCAGTTTTACTTAATATTACATCGTAGGGCCTATAAGAGCAGGTTATTAAAGAAGTAAAAAAGTATTAATGAATTATAAATAATATCTCAGATTAAAAATCTATTATTAAAAGGCTTCTTAAAGTTTCTTAAAAGAATTATTTTATATATTTATAATTTTCATATTCGAGATGTAAAAGGTTTATCTTCTATTATTCTGCAAAAGTTTCATTAACGAACTGTACTACGTAGTACCTTTACATGGGACTGGGCTCGTCAGCTAAAGTGAAAATAAGGGCATACATGCATCTCTCTAGCTCCGAATCGCGTAGCACTTGCATTCGACATTCTATTACTGCTAGTGCCGAGGGGACCCTTTGGTCTTGATCAAGTGTCAATGATTCACTTGGTCTCGATATAAAAGACATGTTTGCTTGTACGACTAACTGGAAGCGACGGGCACCTTAGCAAATAAAATAATTGCTCGACGCCCTCGCGATGCCGTATTCGAACCATTGAACATCTCAAGAACTGTTACCAGGGCCTTGAAGTGATTATTAGGAATAATCCAAGCTGGCCACTAAAAATTGACTACAAATTGTCCAAAGAATGACCAGGAAAATAAATTTATATCGACCCTTGTGTTCGACTCACAGGTGGACTAGCTAGCTGGCACCACCTTGCCACTCTATCACCATTATCCATAAGTTGGAGCCTGCAGGTTGTCTGGCATCTTGGAACTTAAATCTAGAGTCCGCCATAGAGAAAAGCTTCTTCCAGTCTTCCAGCTCACGCTCGTGGGAATTCTGCATCTCTTTCATTGTGAGGTCAGTAGCTCTACACTGATTATCAGCATCACCTTCAACAGGGCAAGCTATTCGGGTGGAGTAAACTTACCGCAACCTGGCTTCTCTCCATCTTGGCATCGTACCAATGGGTGGCAAGACCGTGTCATTGACGATGATCTTGGCTCCGGGAGTCAATGCTGGGATGAGGTTTTTCAGAATATTTATGCAGTACTCGTCGGACCAATTGTGCAGCACCCAGCGCATTATGAATGCGACGGCACCGTGCACCGGTTGCTCGGTGAGGAAGTCGTGCACCATGAATTCAACGCGAGCGCTTGATTCGGCAGTGTTGCTCTGCGCGAGGGTTCGTGCTCCGTCTATGACAGGCTCTAGATCCTGAACCACAAACGAGAGAGACGGAAACTTTTTGGCCAGGGCGAAACATACAAACCCCTGAGAGCCACCTACCTACTCTGGTCGTTAGTAATTGCCTTATATTTTCCCTCCACGCCTGGCCATAATGAACTCACATCTACAACGGTTCCTTCACCGAGTTCACCCCAGGGGAATGTGTCTGTGATGTGGTGCAGCTCAAAGCCAGTCCCTTGTGTGAATGACTTCATTGCATTCGCAAATCTCCGCGCTCGCTCTGGGTAGTCATTGAGGATCTCGTAGGGTGACTTGTCTGACAAATTAGCCAATGCAAATCCCTGCATCAATTAGCAAATATTTGACAAGGCGGTATCAAACCAAATCCCACTACTGCGGTTACTCACAGTCTCATTAGGCTTCTGAGACCCTGGCCATTTGGAAATGGCATTGCACGTTTGAGCTGCAGCTTGCCATAATTCATCAGTGCTGGCTCCAACCCAGTCGTGGAGTGCGTCATCCTCTACGAGTAGCCTTGACACAGCGTTGTGTTGCACACGCCCTGCTTGTGGCTCACAAAAGATATGCTGGTTGATGGCAAGTCGAAGTACCTGGCGGACAAACGGTTCATCCAATTGAGACGCCTTTGCGATCTCAGCAAAGGTAGCTTCGCCGTCGATGGGAAACGTATGGGCCAAGCGGAAACGAACAATGGCCTGCTGAGCAAGTTGGGCGTTATGCTGTCATGGGACATCCAAGGAACATCAGTGAAAGAGCTTCCACGTCTACTGAGTGTATCTTACCATGCAAGTCAGGAGGTAGTCCCTTGGGCCCAAAACTAATCTTTGCAACTCGATGGCATCGTCAATGATTGCGCTACGAGTAGCATCTATACCGGGACCGTCTTGTGGGATTGGATCTCCAAGGTGTGCGTCAACGTCGAATGAAGGCGTTGGATGATCGCTGGCCGCCAAGTAATCATCTAGCTTCGCCGTATTATGAGCGATTCGACTAGACAAATCGGATATGCGAGATACAGACATACTGGAAACGATCCGGATAATGGTAAAGAGCTAGAGAGTGACAACTTGTGGACAGGAAATAGGTGGAATGGGTTTACGATAGATTCAAGGTCCATAAGCATCCTGGTAAACAAGCAGTGGGCTGTGCATGCATAGACAACAAGTTGTTGGTCCAGGACCGTATGAAAGCGGGGGTTTTCTTCCGCTACGCCCGGAATAACAATTTTAAGTGATCAACTACCCGCATTTGATTTGTGAATGTAACATTCCTGACCATGACTTCATTTTATTTGCTCGTGCATCGCCCCCAAGCTTATTGCTGCAAGAACATCCAGGCAAAACCGTAACTTTGAGCACTGTTGGCTGCCACATCTTGTTGATCATTGAGGCCTGAGCGTTCCACTGCTACTCTATTTCCTAGTTTCGGTTGTGGCGAAGCCTCGCAATCGTGCCACTGGCTTGCACCAGTCCTTATCCAACTGCCTCTTTGAAAGGCTTATATCCGGATTTCGTCAACATGATAGTAACCCACCAGGTCGTACAATGCAGCCTGCAGGAGCAGGCATCCAGGAAGAATGCTTGTGATATGCCGATCACATAGATAGGTCGCATTTTAGCCGCCCCCTCCGGAACCTCTGAACTCGTGTCAATCAGTGGGAGTTAACCCTTTCTCTTTTGCACTTCAAAAGTTCCCAACACTGTCCAGTCTACTTCTAGAACAAAACAAATGGAGGGATTGAAGCAGATGAAGGCCACAGAGTTTCGTGTTTCTCGTTGCATCGGACTTGTCTGGAAGGCTAACCCATTTCAAATGTGAGAAAAGATATCTCCAACTAGTATCTCGGCGATGAAACTTGGTCAATTTTCTTGCAGGAAAAGGGCAGCCTTGTTTTCGAGGTTCTCAGCTCTTTTCAAACCCAACTGCCTCGAAGAGCTAGTAGTTTCAACATTTCTTATCAGTTGGAGTCTTGTCCATTGGGCTACAATATGATGAAAAAAGGAAATGCCCGAGCGAATGTGTCAAGACCCTGACCTATAACACATCCACCTTGCAGAATCCAACACCCTCTTGCAGATTGCCGAGCATGAACAATTTAGTCTCCATTATGAAGTTCTCCATCGGCCGCCACGCGCCACACATAGATCACGACGTCGTCATCGTCATTGGCAGGTGGATCCCCAACCGGTCCATTAGGCACGGAAGCAGTTCCCTCTGCTCTGCGCTGTTCGATTTGACCTGCCCCATCGTGAGTATAACGCCTACGGAATGCATATATTTACATACCCGAATAGTCCGCTCCTACAGGAAGTGCAAAGACACCTGCTAGGAAATCGCCAGATAGAAAAGACGTGATAAAAACAAGAAAAACTGTAGACTTCATCTTGAACACCAGGTGGTGTGCCTCCTTGGCAAGCTTGAAGTTACGAGCTGGTGATGGAAGATGGGAAGAGTAAGAATAGGCGATAACGATTGACTTTCTGAAATGGAAACCATCCCATGGTCCAATTTATAATCATTTCTCGCATTTTCGAACCTCTACCTATTGAAATCTGACCAGGCCAGGCAGGTCAGGCTCGCAAGAAGCGATATTAATTGAAGTCTCATCCAATAGTCATGTCACAGAGAGGTGCGCCCGGTCGCAGTCGTATCATATGTTAACCTCGTAGCAGTCAGCCAATTATTCAACGTCTGTGCCGCAGTTGGGTTGTCTCGGAGGATGGGATGAGATGCACTGCGATGGCCTGGTGGAAGTTAGCGAACACGAACATGCCGTGCAACCTTGGAGATCTCCATTTAAAGTAAATGATAGGCTCATTTCCTGGTCATGCGCGAACTTAGGGTGACAACGATGGAGGGGAGTGGTAGGCTGACCGAATATGTCGTGATCGCCCTGATAGAATACGTTCTGATCGACAAGAACAGGTAGGAAAATAGATTGCACTTCAGCCTCATCCTGAAAAATACTTACTACGACGCTCTATGCAATTAGAGAGTCTTGAAGATTATCGGGGTTCACACAGAAGCATATGGCAAAACGGTTTCGATTATCAGGTTGTGTCGTTCTTGTGGAGTCGCCACACCTCTCTGGGTAGATAACAGAAGCACTCGTTACAATTTCTATTGATTAGTATTTAACAAGGTCAATAGAAGGCTTTAAGAGGTCACAATTCGGTTTCCGAGCTACCTTTTGTCCAGATTGGCCGAAAATCACGTAACAACTCAGATGTCTGACTTCTGCGTCGCATCTAAGAAGCACAGAGGGACTAGAACTGAGGGTTACAGGATTGCTCTGTATTTGGCTTACATATTTGCTTTAATTTTGGCTTTTCTTTTCGGGAAAAACTTCAATGCCTACGAATCTGAACGCGATTTTCCACGTATGTATGACAGCGCTGAGCCAGGAATATCCTACTGACACTCACTGCTAGTGCCTCCAGGAACCATCGAGATCTCATTCGTTTATGAGAAAATGTTCTCAATAAGCCCATCGAACGAATCCCAGATGGATTGGAGTGCCATGTTTCCCCGTAAGAAAGTCCCGGCACATGGCACCTAATTAAAGGACTCTACCATATGGACTAAAAAGTTGCAGGTGGCCGTGGATTCGTTCAACACCCAGCCATATCTCCAGAGCCAACGTGCATTAGCATGTATCACCAGTTGCATTGTCTTGTAAGAAGAGCCCCTACAGCTGGTTCTTAATAAGACTAACAGGAGCCAGGATGCAATACGCCGAGGATACTGGGCTGCTGTAGAGTGGAAAAGCCCTGATCACCACATTGAACCCAAGCATATTCGACATTGTATTGATTACCTACGCCAGTCCCTATTGTGTCATGCAGACACGAATCTAGAGCCGATAGACCCCGTGCTTGGGGGTGTGAAGGGATTTGGCTCCACGAGAAAATGTCGTGATTCTACAAGAGTCACAATGTGGGCTGATCATTGGAGGACACACGATGAGATAGGCATTGCTTGAGTTCGCAACATAGAGTGTATAAATTCTCTGGAGGAGGCATCTACGCGAAGCGTTTTTAATAGCATATACAAAACTTACACTACACCGCTGTGAACCTGTTGATATAGGCTACCAACATTCGATAATTAACTTGAAGAGATCGATCTCCTAGGAGAGGCGCATTGAAGTATTGATCAATTTTGAGTGGGCTAAGAAAGGCAGGTATCAAAACTTTGTGCCATACTTGACATAATCAACAATAGCTAATCTAGGAACAAAATCCCTCAACTGATATGCTACTCTAAGACTACACTTCATCATGGTCAAGCAATGTGCTGTCGCCCAGATCGACTCGACGCGATAAAGCCCATGCCGAGAGGGGGGCCCATTTGACACATCGATGTTCTGCACCTTCTTTAACTGTTGGACCTGGCGAAGTTCGATGCTTATCCTTCAGCCAACGGAAAGGATTGACAGTGATGTCGCCATGACACATGGAAGACTGGCGAAGATATTCCACGCAATGGTCTAAGATGATCAGTTGCAATCGGTTCTCTTGAGACAAAGTTCATAATCAAAACTGACCCGCGTGTACAGCACGTTCCTCAGCTTCTTCTTGACTTTGATGCCTGTAGTAGTGATCTCGATGAATCCACTTGCGAAGTTGTTTCTTTGATGAGGTCAGAAAACAGTTCTGCTTCTGTCGAGATTCTAATAGCGCACCAGGCAATGGATCTCATGGTACACGCTAAGTGTCCCGAGAAAGCCTGAACCGTTTCTCACCGAGATGGATGTTCCGCCCAGCTCACGCATCTCGTGCGGCGTAATCTCAAGGTTAATGCCTTTACTTATGGGTAAGCATTCGGGTGCCTTGCCTTATTTCGGTTGTTGTACACGAACCTTCCAACAGCTTGCCCCATGCTGCATCCGAAACCGCTCCAGGCGGTTTTGTGAACTCGTTGTTTCCTCCTATTAGGCCGTCGAGAGGCCGGAGTTCATACTCGATGACCCCTTGTGCAGGCGCTAGAGTCGACGATCAGCAGCAAAGATTGCAAGAATGTAGCCAACATACAATATAGAGTTTTTTTAATGGCACCATTGCCAATCACCACGATAAAAATGACGCAGAAGATGCAAGTATATAAGAGAAAGGCTATCAGATGAAAGATTGTATAAGCATATCGGCTCAACCGCATTCTATCCTTATTGAGCTCTTGGCTGCGGGATAGGCTGTCTTGCTCTTTCTCGAGAAATGGTGATGATTCTTCAGCTAGCGCCATGATACAAATTTGCCTACTTAGTTGTAGATTCCTAGCATAAATTTGCTAGACCTACTCGGACGCACGAAACTTAATTATTGAATTAACGAAACGTCCTTAATTCAGGCTCTGCTATTCATTCAGTAAGCGAGGCTCGCCACAATACGTACCTGCAAACATTGTGACGTTACCGCAGGCGGCCGCCGTGAACCGCCCGTTCGCCCGCCCCTCACATGCATCATACAAAGCTGAAAACTCCTACGCTGATCATTTTCTGAATGATAACGCCGGTGAAGATCAAAATGTAACTGTATCCAGAAGGCTGGCAGGCAACACTGTTAGCGAGGTGTGAGAGATTCCGGCGTTATTAATATGTTGGCTGTGGTCAAGAGGCACAGGATACCATGTAACCCTCCTAGAATTTTTAGGTGGGTGGTAGCTGTGCCGCTCAGCGAGTGGAGCAGCTTTTACTTGACTCGAGGGATTCAAATTTCCTTGCAGATTCCAAGGAGAAGAAAAGGCTGGGAGTCTTTCGCGTACAGACAGTGAAGTCACTCCCCCGTGATAACGAGGAGGCAATTTCATATGGAAACGGGCAAAAGTCTCAATATAGTATATGAAGGACACTCTAACTCTGCGAGTTACTCTATTTGGCCAAATACTTCCAACAGCTCATAAGCCCCTCTTTGGCCCAGTTTATTTCCAGGCGGACATGAGCAAAGAGCAAAAAGTAAGCTGGACAGAATTTCAAACCAAAGGCAATACAAGAATACTCGACCATGGCTTTACCACAGAGCACCAACATCATCATAATCTCTTTAGTATTTTCATTTCTGGCCATAATAGCTGTCTCACTGCGATACCAGGCCCGTCGAGTTCGGAAAGCGAGGCTCGGCGCTGATGACTATCTCATCCTGCCGGGGTTGGTAAGAAGACCAAGATCCCTTGTTCCCTAACAAGAAAAGACAAGGAATTTACTTACATATATAGCTTTTGGCCGTTGGTTTTGGTGTGAATAACACTGTCGGTATGTTGGTCCTGCCTTGTCGTTGGGGTATGGGTAATAATCTTGTCACAGCTGTGCTTCATGGAAACCTTGGCAGCCACATAGAATTAGATGCCGGCGGAATACCACAGTTTGACAGCACGTTGACTGTATACAAGAAGGTGAGCCACAAGCCAACCGAGAAATTGACACAAATCTTAAATTTTGCTCAGACAGATCTCGCCGCCCAGCTGCTCTCAATCGCCTCACTTACTTTTACCAAACTCTCGATCGCATTTTTCTATCGCCGGATTTTTCCAAGCAAGACTTTCAGAGTGTGTACAACAGTGCTCATCGCTGCGATCTGTTGCTGGGGGATTTCCTTCTTCCTCGCAGATCTTCTACAGTGCATCCCCACTAGCGAGATTTGGGAATCTTTGGAGGGTCAGGCAGGCCATTTGCAGAGCTGCTATAACTTTATACCTATGTTCTATGCCACAGCAATCAGCAATATGTGTATGGATTTAATACTCTTGTCTATGCCTATACCCATGGTCTGGAAGCTGAAAAGTAAGTGCTTTATTCATTTAGTAGTTGATTCGGGTAAAAAGAGAAGAGAAGGAGGCATAGAGAAGGAGGCATCATACGTAGAGAGGAAGCTTAAGTGCGTCTCAAAGCGTTGCGTTGTCGCGAGGATACTAATAGGGATCGCTACAGTGCCGACAAGTAAGAAGATTGCTGTTAGTGGTATTTTCCTACTGGGTTCTTTGTGAGTGGCCCAACTCATTAACCTAACAACTTTGTCAATTACTCATTGGGGTATTATAGTGTTGTCGGCATCAGCGTCGCCCGGGTTTACTTCTTCTTCACTATTGGAGCCAATATTGAACGGGCCTGGGACATAACATGCAAGTCTACCCACATGCAGCATCCGGAACTTATAACTCATTTGTACCATAGATGAACGAGCACCGACCATCTACTGGTCGCAGCTAGAAGCTGCAATAGCAGTGGTCTGCGCTTGCCTCCCCACTATGGGCGTTCTCTTCAGCAGAGCCTCCATTGAGTCTGCCGTCAGAAGCTTCACCAGCAGGGTCGCTGGGTTCAGTAACAACAGCAGCAGGAGTTTCTTTGCACATAACAACAGACAACCTGGATATGAGGACAGTGAGCGGACAGCGTCGGCGATTCGGCTGAGCAAGCCTTCTCGAGAGGAGTTTGACTTGAACAACCTCGAGTCTCAGAGACAGGAAGCCTGGCAGGTCATGGTATCCCACAGGACAGTTGATCAACCACAAGGACGTCGATAGTATGGCATCAACGGTCTTGAAGGCAGATTTTGGATTCTATCGCATGTACAATTTACTCGGTATATGTTGTAGAAGACTCGTTCGAGGTACACACATCATGACGCGTGTCTCGATTTCATAGCATGTTTATACACGGAATGTACAAGGTAGCAGATGTGGGTAACTGACGGCAATGTTGAACAAGGCCTATTTCCAAGACCGTGGTATTGTAGAAAGTTTCGATTAGTCCCTGTGGCAAATGATTTGAACTATTAACCATCAGAAGTATTTACTGACTATCTACTCCAGCAACGCGCGGAGGATCTCAGCAGGTGTACGTTTTGGGGCAGCGAGTTCGAGAACCTCCTTACTCGTAGAAGAAGCCCTGCACTCGCCCCTGTAGGATGCCTCCACTGCGTGTCTAATTGAGGAGATCACGTTCCTGGACTCTGAAGACTGAGCTGCCATATATTCTAGGAACGAGAGATCTTTGAAGCTGACTTTTTCGACCTTGGTTCCGATAGCCTCCTCAACCATACCCACGATTTGACGGCCAGTAATATCTTCAGGGCCGTTCAAGACATATTTAGCCTTGTTGTGTCGGCTCACATCGCCCGTAAGTAAGAGGTGGGCTGCCAGAAACCCAACTTCATTCGAATCGATGGGGCCTACAGGGGCGTCTTCGGAAGCGACCAAGTTGAGCGTTGGTTGCTTCCCAGTCTTGCGGTAGCTCCTAATCAGCTCGGCAGCATTGGCGACCCAGAAATGCGTAAAGACATTCGGCTGAAGTGATGTCCATCGCAAGCGCTCGAACTCGGGTGTGCTCAACATTGCCTCGATGGCCCAATGCGTCCTTGGGTAGTAGGCAAGGCAGTCAGGTCGCACGTTCGCAGCGGTCGTTGAGATGCGAACAACGTAATCCACGCCGGCATTCAAAGCGGCAATGTGAAATGTCGACTCCTCAGCGAACTGATTGGGCTGATTGTGCGAAGCAATGTAAGCCCTCGAGACGTTGTGTTGGCGAAGCCAGGCTGATGTAATCTCTGTCCAATTTTGCTCCACGACAACGACGTTGGGCAATTTGGCAAGTCTCTGAGCCGCAAATCCATTGGAAGATCTTGTGAGAGCTAATATTCCCCAGTTTGAGAAAGCATCGATAGACGCCGAAAGTTTAGACAAAGTCTCCACCACACTCTGTCCAGTATTGCCAGTGGCGCCAACGACAAGGAATGATGGAGCCATTTGAAGATTTTGTTATGATTTCAGTAAAGACTTGATAGACTTTGAAGCAGTTGAATCATTATTCCTAAATTATAGTGATCAGACGTACAGCATGTTGAATTTATACCGGCGATGTTTTCCTTTAGACGCGTGCGGAGTTTGGTCCCTTGATTATTACAAACTCTCATTCAATAGACGCAGATTTAGTTTCATCAACCTCCACTGCACCGTAGACTAATAATCCAAAGGCCCACTCTTGTTAGACTGGTTCCCAAGCATCGTAAAAATTATGTACTGGCCATCCCCCAGGTTTTTTTTCTCTCAAGTTCACTGTTCCTCTTTGCTCTGCGAACACTCGATAGCACATATTGATTTACATTTTCTACTGTCAACATTCAATTATTTCTAAGAAGTTTTCATCATCTTCCTTTTCGTCCTATCATTTTTATTGTTATATAGTTATTATTGAAACCGCACTTTAGCTCCAGACCTTTTTCGTTATTCCGCGATTCTCAACAAAGCAACCATCTGTCCTCATTCTTGCAACGAGGGCATTAATTCTAATGGTGAGCCTACTTTGCTATTGTTAGAGCGTGTGCGAGAACAATTCAGATTATTGAGATTATTAAACAGTAGCCAAAACTATTAACTATTTTTGGATCACTAAACAATAATATGGATTTTGATTTCTAATCAGCTGTAATAAATACTGAATCTATCGACACTAAGGCCATCCTTTCCCCTCGATAAAAGCCATTGATTTATAATGATGGAGTGGCTACAAAATTCCGCCAAAGTCCGCAAAAGTCCGCACCCAGCTTATCTATAGTCGGTCCTCCGTTAATGTGGCTTACAGATAAGTAATTATAAATAGAGAATTGCCTGCGGAGTATCTCTCGTACGGGATTAGTTTAGGTGGAGCTAATGAGAGATCAGAGACGAGTTGGTTATTCGTATGTGATTTACTTTCTATTACCGATGTGATGTGAAACCCCGGGAACTTGAGGAAGCAAACCCGCAGGTCACGAGCTCTTTCATACTGTCATTATCCACGCCATCGGCCCGAGTAGAGGATTCTATGGATTGGCACCGAGATTCCTTGCTTGGGCTGGAGAATCTCTTCAAGCCTGACTTCGAGAAGGCATCATACGCGTGGAATCTTGCCATAACCAGTGTTGGCACAAGCCGCCTCCAACCGTGGGCCCGAGCCCTGAGTTATGCCAATAAGATAAGAATACTGGGTACAGAGGTCACTGCTATCAAGTGGCCCTCTAGAGAATCGGGGTCTCGTTGAGACTAGGTACTGCCGAGAGCAGCTAAAAGACCTGTTAAGATCTTATTGACTTCCCGCAAAGGGTTCCTAAGAACACCGTTCAACGATTGAGTTTCTCAGAAAGCTCGTGCCAGATTGGCGAATAGAAACGAGCAATGACCATTCGGGATATAATCAGGCTAGTTGCACGATCTGCGCAAATAATTGCTCTATACGAGGAGAATTAACAGATTGAAGTACTGGTGACAAGCGTAAATAGGTGTTGGAGTAATCCAGTCGTCCATTATCTAGACTAGCTAGGCTAACCAGCTTAATTAAAAGTAAACTTTTTAATTTAGCTACTATTTTAGCGAAGAAACAAGTTAATATATACTGTTATTTCTAGTTATTATCCTCGTACGGCTAGAGAAGGTCAATATATCACCTTACCTTACCTTAAGACTGACAGATTTCAACTCGATGCCTCCATTAAAATAGATGGAGATATTAAGTAAATATTTATCCATCACCTCGTGTCTCACAGTTGGAGGTACCTGGCACCTGGCACCTGTGCCTGCCTTCTTCAAGATGAGGAAAGAGTTGGCTCAACGCCCTAGGGCGTGACCTGATCGCACTGCCGGTCGAACGAGAGTAATCTCCTTGACTGCAGGTAGGCTCCATTATTGTACAGAATAAGGGTTTAACCCAATAAGAACTAGAAAAAAGTCCAGTACTTAATATAATGAGGAAATATCTCGAAACATAAGGTATCATTTTTATATCTATATACCTCAATAAGACCTTTTATTACTAGAATATCTCGAAGCAAATAGGGTACTCATTAGTACGTGGGGGCTGACTAACCAGCTATGGGTCTAATACATCAATGGAGCCTACCCACAGTCAAGGAGATAGGTAATAGTAGAATGGAAAAAAAGAATTCTGAAATTTTCATCTTCAGCTACAGTAGCAACAATAATAACTATTATTACTACCACCACCATCATCATCACCATTATCCCATCATTACCATGTCTGCGCAGTGCAGCGCCTGCTCCTAGAAAGGCGCGTATTACCTCTAGTTAGCCCTTGCCACCGGCGGCCTTCTTTAGTACCAGTTTTGCCATCTGTTTCTAAGTCTTCGGCGTGGAAAAGGTCGAGCAGGTCGGCTGGAACCTCGGCGAGAACATCAATGTAGCAAGCACTCAAACCGACGACCTCCATTACCAGACCCCCTCGTCCCCCTCGCACTCCTCACCCTCCCTATCCCCCTCGTCTCCATAAGCTTCGAGCCTGCTATTTCCTCGTAATAAGGAATAGCAGACACACGGTGGCAGCTATTCGGTGGACCTCTTTAGGTATTAAGTACCTCTATTAATAAGGCATAAGGGAATAGGTAGATATATATACTATATATCTCCTTCTATTACGTAGAGGTACTGAGTTAGACTCTACCTAAATTACCTATACTAATTATAGGTAGATATAAGTACCGGGAGTCGAAGATATAATACCTTAAGGGTATCGATCTTCGGCGGCCTATTAATTATTACTAGTGGGTTGGTAAAGAGGTTGGGATGGCCTTGTGTCTACGTCCTGGGCCTGAATACGTGCAGACGGATGCATGTATATACACGCGTCACGACAGTTCCTGTCTGAGCACTCGGAACTGATCAAGGCCTCAATAGTAATATGATGTGGCAAGGAGCACTGGTAACCCTCACAAAACTCCAAATCAATTCGCCACGGCCATTAGTAAGTATACAATCACCCAAATCAGCTTAAAGATGGTCAATGGCTCAGTGGAAGCAAAATTGCCTCGCCCATCCCTTACAATCGGTATCAACGACTTTTTCTTTCTCAATACGTGGTGCGGAATCGCCAAAACATGCTATGATACTTTGGGTATCTCAGTATGGGAGGGTAGGTTTTTCAAGAATCGGCGTTCTAGCTCCCGCAACTTGACATAGTGAAGGTTAGAAACGAATGGCAGAGAGCATGTTAAGAACTGGCGCTAGCGAATACCTTAGGACGATGAGTGAAAAGAAAGAATGGCAAATATTGACTTGCCAGTTCGTACAGGGAGTACCCGAATCGGAGAACGTCCTCTTAGATGCGTGGCTAGGCCTCGCTAGGCTAGATAACTGGCAAGTCACGGTCGAATAAACGAAAATAGACAACTAAGAGTAGCGAACGCTCTAATCACGAGAAAGAGAGGATCGCACTTGATGAGATAATTGCACGATTTTTTTTATAAAACAGAACAATAACATTCCCAGTATAATTCCTCTAATATTATCTAATTATGGCAATGAACGTGGCGCTCTAGGAAGGGGTACAGTATATTACCCGGAAGTATGACCAAATCCGAGACGACATGATAGCAGAGATTGAGGGTCAGACCCCGCAGATCCAGTGCGAGATTGAGGAAAACTGGCGGGCGATGGAAATAATGACTGTGTAATGTCGGATCCCCAATATTCCCCCGCCTTCCATGATACTAACTCCTGAATAGCCTGGCTCAGAATAGGAATACCCGTTAGAGTCCGAGGTTTCTGCAACCATCATGTTAACCATGGAGAACTGGCCATAGCCAGCAGCACAGCATCGCCAATTCGGATTTGTCGGTCCTGGAGACGGAGGGCGCAGAAGGCTGCATGCCTGATGGTTCCTCTCCGCCGGGTTTCTCGTGGAGCCAAAGACTCGAATCGGTGCTTCACCTCCCTCATCCTATACCACTAACAAGGCAATCCGGAAGTTTCAACGCTTTATTCTAAGCGAAAAAGGCGGGGGGCCACGAATTCTTACTTTACATGTTTCAGGAAGAAGGTTGATTGATTATGGGCGCACGAAACCTAATAACCGGACAACAACTTGCTTTCGCATATTATTGCTATGTATGGACTAAAGTTTGGTAGGCAGCTGTGTCGAATAATGTTTGGCCAAGAATACGCGACTTGGACATAGAGCAAATGCATTTAAAACATTCAAGCTTTTCTCTCCTGTTTGAGTTTTCCTCCAATCATTTTCCATGCTGACAGCCCGCATCTTGAAGGCTTTTTTCCTGTGGCGTGATGATAAAGCGCATGATCAAGCATAGTGTGGCCAAAGAAAGGCACAGTAGAGTTGCCAACCGCATAACCTTGATGGTGCTTCATAACTGTCACAGAAACGACTTGACCTATTAAAAAGACTGTCGTCCCTCAATTCGAGGATTATTCCTTCCCTTTCCGTTCAGCCATCTATGCTCTACAAATATTCGCGGGCTAGGTCGATACCAAGCAACAATCACTATGGTCGCGCACCTACAGGGCTTATGTCCCTCATTCATCGTCGGCTCCTCGGTAAATCACGATATATCAGGCGATAGCACTCAACGAGAAGCCCACACACAGTGGCATGGGCATCTCCCTTGCGCTAACAAGGATCACCGAGGTTGTGTTATGCACAACTCAAGCAGAAGGCCTTTGTTCTATAATGAAGACTTGGTGCACGGGCCATTCCGAAGGCTTCTAAGTCGTAACCTTGGGAAATCCGACCTCTTACAAAGGGTCTTCACATCTGCACTCCAGACTCCCCAGCCCACAGTCACCATCCCCTCAGAAAGATTAGAGCTGGGAACCAGCTCTATCAAAACTCTAAAGCCACTTTGCCACCTCATGCCATACCATCTTGCTTACTACCACTTATATTGGGCACAACAACACTGGAACTTGTCTCCAGATCTGGAACAAGCTGCCTTGGTTTCAAGTTTAACCTGCCAGGATTCTGCGGTTTTTTATCGGACTGGTCTGAAATACCGATGGGCAAGCCACATATATTATCATGAAGGCACATTCCTTCAACTTCAAGGAATCGAATTTCGAGCGAAATGGACTCACTACGGGACAATAGACCTTAATCCTTGCTATCATCTGAAACTATGCATTAAGGATCTGATAGTTCTAAGCAAGTCAGACCCTGGTCCCACGACTTTATCAATCAGACGAAATTCTGCCTACATTCCGAGCGGCAAGCTCGGGACTTCTCGAAAACGTTTCAAGAGAGGATGGAAAGAGACTTGGCGGGGTGAAGACGGCGAACATATGGAGCTTTTTCAATGCCCCTACTGCTATACAGATGCCTGGTTGATTATTAAATGAGTAGATGGGACAGTTCATATTAACTTCGCCGCCTACAAAGATTTAGGTCCAGCGACTGGCAGTCCTGGGCCCAAGTGGATGGCTCATTCTCGCGAGTCACCCTCCGTTTATCGCAGGGAAGTGTATGGCCAACGCGGATTCAATAACATCCGCGACATCCAGAGGACAGGTTTGGTTGCTCTCATCCTTGACGCGCAAAATGTCATTTCAAGCCGGGATAAGCCTCCGCCTTACAGGGCATAAATCTAGGCAGCTATTGAAACGACAGATCAGTTAATTCGATGGGCTTTGACAAATGCATAGGCATACTTGAGCCTACCATCCCAAGCCCTCCAAGTACAGCAAGGTTAACAAGCGTCTTTGGGTGCTGAGCGGGGGCCAGATGGCTTGCTTTGAGGTTCAAAAGGGATTGCAAATAAGGCTGTGTTCTCGGGGGCTAGGGGAAGGTTTGCGTTGTTATTTCCATGGTATTGCAAAGCAACAAAAGGTGTCGTTAATCACAATAAGTGTTGTCAAACGTGGGATTTAGCATCTATAAAGTGTAGATGTTGTTGTACTTGCGCAGACAGACAGATGCAGAAGAATTAACCGGACAATTCTGGTTGAACAGTAGAGGGCTCAGACAACCAACAACTAGGTTCCTTGCTTGGGTAACTTCAATGTAGACTTGTTGAAGATGTGGGCTTTGGCGAGGAAGCATGCTACGCCAACCCGTATGGAGCCATACTAGTGACCGACTTGCCTTTCTCAGAGTTTCTATGATTTCGCGATATCTGCAGCATCAAATTCATACGGCGGAGTCCAGTCGAAACACACATTGTTCTATCTCCTGCGTTGTCGCCTAGTAGAGCATTCCATAACCATTGTTAGCAACTACCAGAACTGAACTGGGATGACAGCCCTCAGTTAATGAATCTAATGGGCTAGGCCCACAGGTCAGCATCATTAGTCCTTTCTCCCCCTCGATTATCTTATTACCATGGTTCACATCGCGCTCGAAAATCTCTCATTCATGTTTTATATGTGACCCGAAAGGCATTCGTACCGTCGCAAATATTTGCGAAAAGTCCGTGTGGAGATCCCCAGTCCTGTGCCTCAAGCACTGTTACCACCTAATTGAGGAGGGTGGGTTTCAAAGTTTCCAATAAAGACAATACAGCATCGTCTGCAATCATTGTGAATCAAGACATCGAATAAGAAGACTATTGAACCTCGCAGTTGGGAACGTATTTCTATCCATCTACGTTTTGTGTACTAATCAAGTGTAATATAGAGCTGGCCAACAACGGCAATCACATGTTGTCACCTTGAGTATGTGATTGCAAATTTAACTGCCATCAATATGCACTGTTCCAGGTTGTCTTCACTATGTCCCAGTATCGGACGGGATCGTCCTTCATATGTGCCACATGCTTTCTTTAATATAAAGTAAAAAAAATAAAAGGTTTTTTTTTGCTAGCTTGCGTAAGCAAGCTCGCTTCTTATATTGAGAATCTTCGCATGCGTAACTCTAATTAGTGTTAAGTCGAAATACGGTTCGTGTAGTGGAAGTTGCACGGGACAA
>PXOD01000361.1:0-73636 GCA_003012165.1 Paramyrothecium roridum
GGCCTCCAACAGCTGTGGGGGGCTCAAAATCATCCCTACGTCCTCGCAAGTAGAACGGAGGGTCCATCAATTAGAGGAGGGTCATTGATTTGAGGGGATTTTCCCAATGATATTAAACTTAGCAGCCATTATAATAAATCTATTCTCTGGTTTATCATAAACATCCCCACTAATAACATAAATATTAGCCATGGCGTCTTTGTGAGCATCAGAATTTTCTCATACTTAGGTAGTAGTAATCTATGTGAATACCCGTGAGGCCGGAAATTTCTGACATCATCTTCAACGCACCATCAATCGATATATTCTAGCTTTTCTTCCAATACCGGGGCGTAGTGCTAGCATGAGCTGCAAGATTCAAGGTCCAAAAGTTATGGGAAGCTCTGAAGATGATGAGCTGACAGTCTGGGAGTGGGAAGTAAAAGAAATCATGTCTCTAAGGCGAGGCGATATTAAGAAGTAGGCCACGGTAGCAGAAACCCAGCAGCAGATGGTTCTTTACATAAAGACTTTTAAGCGCTTCATCTGTTGATATGTCACCTGAGTCGCACAGTACCATGGATATTGTTGACCAAAACTTTTTTAATACAGAAAATACTACGACTTCTATTACAAGCACAAGTGCCGCATTTCCAGCCAAAGCACTTTGCTGTGTTGTAAGATTATTTTCCATTGGTATATGAATGAAATCAGTCAACCATGGCTGTACTGACTCTTTTTTGTTCCGTTCCTGCTAGACCTTCTCAATAGGGTTTGTTGCTATTTCAAACCTCGTTTGCGTGCCTGTATGATTATTGCTGGTTTCCGCATCTGGCATTCGATTACCTCATAGGATTAAGGTAGGAATTGTTGGAGTCGAGTATTGCTACTTTGGAAGCAGTCAGCACAAGAAACAAACACTCACGACGCCTTGGTCGACCTTAAACAAGATGGAATGCCATTATTGAAGATTATAACCTCCGGGACTTATTTCATGAAGCGTAGGAAATATTACTGTTTTGGTCCTGTATCGGACTCTCGCTCTAAGATTCGTTGCAGGTGACTATGTGAGTGTGACACGACCTGCAGCTGCAGTCAGCTTCCCAAGCCCCAAAAGGCAATGTTGCCTAATGTGGAGATCCATCTCCACTGGTTCCTGGTGCCTTGCGGGATGCACCTGTGCAGATGACTCTCGATGATGGAGGGTGGATCTGAACTACAGGGTTGATCTCATAGCAGGAACTTCCGGTGAGGGATCCGAGGACCACTGATCAAAAGGCGACCTTGGAAGTTTGATGTCAACTGTTTGGGTGTATTTCCTTCTTGCAAGTTGCACACGAAACCACTGAACAGCATTTGGCAGTTTTGAAATCACTGTATTATTTTCCGACGATAAAACACCACGATGTGAAATTGTAGGAGAGGGCGCGGTTTGTATCGGGCTTGAAGAATTCGGGCATAGTGGCACCTCAATTAGCTGCAAGGGTAGTTCTGCATGGTCAATGATGACTACCTCGCTTCACACCGCTAAGCACAGCAATAGTGCCGTTGGCGGACCTTTGAGGGTCAGCGTCGTCCATAGAAGGCTGTGACTGGATCGTTACGGCCCATGCATCGTGTGGTTGTCAGCCCAGACGAATGCAATATTCTGAATCGGGTAACAATTTCACGCACTGGAGCCGCAATGGACGTGATTCTTTGCGAAGCCCTGCACAGTGTGGTTCTGATGCCACGAAGTTGAGCAAGTTTACGATTCTGGTGCAGTATAAAACGATGTGATGCCTTCCCCCCAAAGCAAGTATAATCAGCAGAGCCGCTATCTCCTCACACAAAGCCCAAGAGTTCTCTCCAACTCACCAGATAACCAACAATGTCTTCCCTCATCAAAGTTGTTGCTGCCATTGCAGTCTCAGCTAGCTCGGCTCTTGCCTTTAACGGTGACATGACATGGTTTGAGCCGGTGAGTCAATGATGATCAGTATAAAGTGCTAAGTGGCGGCTAATGAATGACAGGGTCTTGGAGCATGCGGCTGGACTCACAATCGCGGCAACCCTGTTGTCGCTCTATCCCCTGCTCAGTTTGGCCAGCATTCGTAAGTATGGGCCGACAGGCTCTTCCGCAACCGTGCTGATCTGGTGCTAGTAACCCCAATAATGCGCCTGTCTGTGGAAAGTGGATTACGATTACCGCCAATGGAAGGACTACTGCCGCTCAAGTGGTCGACCTGTAAGCAGTGAAATCGGTCCTCCTTGAAGCTGAACTAATTAGGATGCCACAGCTGCCCCGAGTGTGTTTCTGGAGCCATCGATGTCTCGCCCGCCATCTTCGACGACATTGCGAATCTCGGTGTGGGCCGTATCAAGGTTGACTGGTGGTTCCAGTAGAATATATATAGGTGAAACTTCACTGTGGAGTGAATGCAGGATTGCGATTCACAAGTAGCAGAACGAATCAGAGATCAAAAAGCCAACAGGGTACAATGTACGAGCTTATCTTAGTCCTCTCTTTGGATATGCACGAGTGCAACATTCAACACATATTGATCAATCTGTTATATCACCCGCCTATGCGTTCGCAGGTGTCAAGGAAGGTGCTTTCATGGCTTTGGGCTACACCGCGAATCTGCGGCTTATGGCTCAGTGACGCGTTCATGATTGCGTATGTTTGGCGCTGAAATGGTTGTCGGCGAAGGTCATTCTCAACTCGCTTACCACGGGCCTGAGAATGGAAATGAATACATGATATTGATAGTAAGAAGGCAAATGCCTGTCAAAGAGCGCATGGACCTAGGATAGCTTCTGAGACCTGAGAATATTGATCTCAGCATACCAAAGACGGCGGATCATGGCAATTTGGGCAGGTTTATGGTTACGGTCGCTTTTCGTGCACTATACTATTTAATTCTTAAAGCAAACGAGACAGCTACTTGGGCACTTTTTGCGGGTTCAGATAGTTCAGCCACAAGCTGCTGCTTCAAACCAAGCCGAATTGGTGAGAGCCCGCTGCGCTTGGAAAGCGGGCAATCGCGCTGCAATCACCCGAGGCTCGAAGCGGTTGAATTTCCACCAGCAGGGGAGCCTCCTCCACTAAGACGATGTGGCTTAGTGTGGCTGGTTTAGCCGGACACCAGGAAACGATTTCCTACCTCGGCGTCGGTCCTCGGACCAATTTCAGCGGGGAAACGGCCCAGCTCGCATAGAAATGGAGACACTTCCCGTCGCTTCCAACGCTGTTTGACTGTGAGACACAACGCTTTCAATGCTCCTGCGGGTTGATTTCCTGCACAATTCGAGCCGCATTGCCCCGAGACCGTGCCTTCAGCACTAGCGGACGGGCGCAATTGGCCAGACATACAGGATGTCGACCATTGAAGACGACGACCAGGAGCAAGGTTCCGATGGCGAGACCAACCATGACGGCCTCTCGGAACCAACGCTGTCCTGCAACTCCTGCCGTCGTCGGAAGCTGCGGTGCTCCAAAGAGTTGCCCACATGTCAGCATTGTCGTAAAACCGGTCAGTCTCAGAGCCCCTTGGTCACCGCCTTTCTGCGTGGCCCTATCTGACCCATATGTCTTCAGGTAATCCATGTAACTATGAATCAAAACGGGGAAAGCCAGGTATGAAGGCCGGCGCCATTGGTTTGTTACACAAGAGACTCGGTCCGTAAACCCCCACGATAGCAAGCCCCCGGCCTCAATATATCCCCCTGGAAGCTGATTGGATCTGGCTATTAGATCAGCTGGAAAAGTTGGTCGAGAACCAGAACTCTCGTGGCGCACAAGGAAACCACCACGGCCAACAGACACCAACACAGAATAAAGATGGCGGCAGCCCCTATGAGCTTCTGTCTTTCTTTGCTCGAGAGTTCCAGCGGTTCAATGACCGAGACCTCGCCGCTCAACACCCTTGCTCCAACGGAACGTGGCAACGTGGCGACGGCGCGAAGCGTCGTCGTCTAGACATTGGTCTTGCTGAAGAAAAGGCCGACCAGGCGGATGACGCTCGATCAGCGGCGAAGTTGAACGGCGATGAGGTCGAGTTGCTCGTTGACGCTTACTTTTCCTGTGTGCACCCATGGGTGCCCATGGTGCACGAAGCCAGATTTCGTCGAAGGCTAGCAAACCCAGAGCAGGGACGAAAATTGCAGATTGTCATACAGGCCATGGCATTGTGTGCTGCTCGGTATGTCGAGGATATTGACTTGTCCAAGAAGCTACTGTCTTCACAAACACAGCAGCACTTGAAAGACAGTGTTATAGCCACGGCGATGAAGCAGCTCACCGTCGAAAACTCTCAAGCGCTTGTTATTCTCTCATTCAACGAGGTTAGTGTCACATTCATAGACATCTCACGAATCTCATACTTATGGATCTCCACGATATAGATTGGTAACGGCCTCGCGTCCAATGTGTGGTCGATCATCGGTGCCCTATCTCGAAATGTCGACTACATGCAACTCGCTACGGAGCACGATGAGGCTGAGCGCCTGCGACTGTCTCAGCCGGTTGCCTCTTTACCGCCTGCTCAAGACTGGACCGAAGAAGAAGAGCGACGTCGAGTCTTCTGGAATGTCTTCAATCTAGACCGCCTTTGTTCCGTCATGACTGGTTGGAACACCAGTCTGACCTCGGACGATGTGAATCGTCGCTTACCTTGCGACGGTATCAAGTGGCGGAAAGAGGATGCGGTCACAACGCCCTACTTTGGAATTTGGGACAAGTCCGCCGGGCGCATCGGTAATCCTTTAACGCTTCTACCGGCTTATTATAGTCAGAAGGCGACAGAGGCAGCTAATGCTACTCTCTCTGACGGCAGCCCTTCGCCTGCCGCACAACAGCATGCCTTTGAAGATCTGTCGACGATTGGGGCGTTTGCCTATGCTGTGGAAGCTACAGAGTCTCTGAGTCGGGTGACGACATATTTCCTCCAGCAGAGGGTCAACATGCGTGAGCACAAGGAGATCACTAGTTGGCTGACTAGATTCAAAGAGCTTGATCTCAGGCTCGTGCACTGGAAGATGCTGCTTCCTCACAAGTGGAAAGTCGATGTAGTGCACCAGCATTATCCTCGAATGGATCCCAACCTGACGTTGGCGCACATCACGCATAATGCATCCATGATCCTCCTTCATCAGCTGATTGCTTTTCCTCCACGGGAATGGGCCTTTAGAAACAGGCTACCGAGCACATGCAGCGCGGATACATGCCACTCTGCCGCTGTGGAAATCTCAACCATAACGGAGAACTATCTCCGGACAGCACCATCCCGCATGCCCCTTTCGAGTCAATTTGCTTTCTGTCTATACATTGCTGCAAGGGCTCTGCTCCTCCATTACAGGGATGCAGGTGAGGCAGAGCCTGCACCACAGTTTTGGTCCCTTACGGAAAGCCTTGACGCCATAGGGCGTCGATGGGCCGGACAAATCGCGAACCAGTCTCTTCAGAGCATGCCCAATCTGGCACAGAAATACTCAGCAAAGCTCGCTCAGATGGTCGCGCAACTTAGGCAAGACCCAGAGTTTCGCCTACCAGTGCTTGCATATACCAAAGAGGTCGACCACTCCAGCGAAAGCTTGCTAGATGTCGTGGTCCTTGATGACGCTGATGGCTCGGAATCTAATGATGCCAGTTCATCAACGATCCGGGTCTCCCAAGGAACCGCGCCGCTTCCTCGGAACCCAGAAACCTCCATTACTGTTGGTCTTGCAGATGATGCTGGCCCTGTCCCAAATGCATCAGCGGGCCGCCAGCTTTCTTCAAACATGCAACCCGTGGTCCCGGGCTCCAAGCGAGTTCCGGAGCCCATGTACACACCGACAATGGCCGCACCTGGTATGGAGGCAAGCATGAACCCTCCGGACAATGTTGGGCGCCGAAGCGTTGACCTCGGAGACATTTCTCAACTTTTACTTAATCAACAGTTCATGGAACTTAATCGAGTCATCAGTTACGACGATGGTATGTTTGGGACTGAGTTTGATGGTCCCCCTTGGTAGTAGGGTATAGTCTATTTTGCGTCTCCGCCATGTATTGTATCAGACCCCCTAAAAGCACAGCTTATTGTAGCCTAATCCCGCGAAAGCATGAACCTGTCACGCCAGTCCCATATCTAACAAGCGGTTCCCAAACTCAACAAAGTAGTAGTCAGCATACACCAAGCCGTGATCAGCGTATCTGCGCCGAGCGTTCTCGTTGTTATTCGCCGTGCCCTTCTTCAGAATAGCCTCGTAAGAATGACCCTCCACGACATCCTTGACACTTAGATGCCCATTTTCCTGACTCAGGCGAGCTTTTTCGTCTGACAGGCTTAGGTATACGGTGTCATCAGCTATTCGAATAGCAGCGTCTTGGAAATGAGCTGCTAGGGCGTGTCGTCCCAGCCCACGAAGGGACTGGGCCAAGATCAGCATACCGTTAGCAGCAATGATGCCGGCAGAAGAATCTCTGAGAGGGTCTTGTGGATCGACAGGAGCATCAAAGTCCCACAGTGGAACGTAACGACCACTTCCTGAGGATTCTGTGGATGCCTCCGACGACGATCCGGGAGTTGCAGGCCGACAAGTCTCAACGCAGGCTGGCGCGGTCTCAAGTCTATACAAGAAGTACTCTGCAGCGCCACAGGCCACTTCAAGGAAAGTCTTGTCCTTGGTTGAAGAATACGTCTGTGCATATCCCAAAATTGACCAGGCCTGCCCACGAGCCCACGTCGACCCATTTGCGTAACCCTGTGCAGTCCATTGCCATTTTAACTGACCGTCGCGGGGGCTAATATTGGCGACGTGACAGGAGGAGAAGAGCTGTCCTTGGTACTGGCGATCGGGAAAATCTGTTGG
Source organism: Paramyrothecium roridum (assembly GCA_003012165.1). NCBI lineage: Eukaryota > Fungi > Ascomycota > Sordariomycetes > Hypocreales > Stachybotryaceae > Paramyrothecium > Paramyrothecium roridum. The sequence continues at coordinate 6,814 of PXOD01000361.1, forward strand.
GGATTCCTTCCGAAGGTGAGATGTCATCAGCGTGCGCGCATGCGTTTCCGCAATCTGTGCAAGCCGTTCCTCTCCGCTATGGGCTGCAGCATAGAAAAGAAGGTTAAGGTTGCAGAGGCTATCGATGATTATGAGTGCATTGTCCTCCATGTCGGTAACGGTGATTTCCTTCTTAATGAGGAGGTCCCAGCTGCGGATAACTCCAGCCGAGGGGATGTAACGAGATGCTAAAGAATGGGCAGCATGGATAATCGACTTGAGGCTCCGCTCATTCCCAGTTAATTCCCAGTCTCTTTGAAGGGCGGGCATGATGATGAAGCCAATGTCGTGTGTGTCGGTTCGGCTCGACATGGCGTGCAAAGGCTCCGACCAGGCATCGCATAATGACTTCAGATGGGCACGTAGAGCCACAGGGCTTATCCCATGCGTTCCCAGGGCTTGTGGATGTTTGACAGCTCTTTCAAGGAGGGCCTGTAGGGTCCCGGGAAAGAAGCCGCATGTCCAGAACTCCGGCTCTCGCGCATCATATTGTCCAGCTCCAGGTCCATCTTTCGGTACAATCTCAGGATATCCTAACGGGATCCCTACGACGGGGTAGCTGGGGTAGCTCGGCGCTGCCAACAGCCTCACGGCTGTCCGTGATACCTTGGCGACAATATTCTCTGCAAAGAGCTCAGGCAGCGCTGCGGACGTCTCGGACGCTTCAAAGGCGGTAGGACTCGATGAAGTGTACAAGGTATCTTCGACGGGTTCAACCGGCCAGGACGGCTTACTGATTGGCAGGAGCCGTGCTGTGTCTAAGTCCAAGAGGCGAGGCTCCGTAGACGGGCTCTTGTTTGGAGAGATGGCACCGGGAGCCATGATGAGCATGTGAAAACTCAGTGTTCAGCAAAGTAATTGCATTGGTCAAGTCAGACAGAATTGACCTGCACAGCCCTGATCATTTGATCGCTGTTGGTCCTTATACTGCAAGTCATCGATTACTGCATCGGGAGCTTGTATATCCGCAGAGGCAGGGATGCAGAAGTCACGGACTAATGGCTGAATATCTCGGTCTACGGAAAAGATTCCTACTCGTACCGCCCACTGACTATTCCGTGCCACTATTTCCGGGTCCATTGGTCAAGATTGTGATGGGTCGTCGAGCAAGATGGGCCAAGAGGAATAGCGCCTTCGGACTAAATTGAGTCATTCTCCGCGCCAGATGCTCCGAGGGCCGGCCCCAACCTGCAAGGGTCAATGTTCCGGCACGCCATTATTAAAGCCGCGTATAGCGATCGATGCACACAGCGTTCATGTAGATGCGGGGAAGCGAGGAAACGCGGGGAGTAGGTCCGCACTTCCTGCTGCTAACAGGCCTGTCGGGTATGGCGCATAATGATGCTATGGCAAAAAACAAGAGCCCGACTTCTTCGATCGGCGAGCGGCTCACTTGTTGGTTATCATGAATGATCCACCTGGATGGATTTCTAGAAAAATGCTAACAGTTATCTACTAGAACAAGAGGGAGCATTTTCATGAATTATTTATATCAAATATAATTCTCAACGTCGCTACGCGTCGTACCGTGTGCTGGGAATATTTTGTTTTTGCGGTGCTCTGGTTTCCCCTACCATGAGATCCTTCGAGGACCATTAAATACCTCCCACAAATGAGAAATCTACTTCTTCTTGGTGCAGGAAAGTAGTAAACTTGACATGGTTGAGCGATCAGTGGCATGGCCGTTCAACTTGCAATTTGGCAATTGAAGGACAAGCCACGAAGAGGCCTGGCATAGAGCAATACATAGCAAACAAAATTGCTAAGGGGTTCGACGACATCTGTGTATCAAGTCTGTCTATGAACAAGAAACAACACTTCAAAACCCGATTATTTTGCTTGCTGAGCAAGTCGGCAGACGATTTGATGAATGGCTAGAGTTTCGATCTTGAGGCCTTTTCTTTTACATCATTCAAGATCTGCTGTTCGAGATTCCTTTATGCTTCTCTCTCAACCCAGCCTAGCTGACTGCTATCTACCCACCAAGGACACCATGGACTATCTGAATGTCTGCTTAGAATCGCCCTCACGTTGCGCCAAGACGCCTACAGTGGAAATCCATCTTCTTTGGCGAAATCCATTCTGTGGCTCAAGCTAAAGGCCGTTGTCAAGGGCATCAACACCAAACTCCAAGATCGACCCGCATTTGATTGTCTCTCAGGCAGTAGCTATCGCTGCAAGCATTTCGGCTCTTTCCATGTGGCCTAGATTCGGAGCTCACGAGCAAGAAATTTCACAGAAGCACGCAGTAGAACTAGGAATAGAACGGTCTCAAAAGACTACATGGAGGACGCTCGAGGTATGGGTGCAAATATCGTGAAAGTCCAGTTTCTAGAGCTAGTAAATGATAAAAGTGAGGTTTGGATGCTTGTAGCTTTTTATATTATTAGGGCTAATCCACACGTATGGCCTCCTTAATCTACTTACCCTGGATAATGCTGGCATACAAGTAACTGAGTGCCTCATTGCAAACATTCAACCGAGCTCCGAAGGGAATTGTCCATGTATCATCGGCTGGAGGGTTTTAGGAACTTTAGCCTGCTTGTAGTAAATTTAAGTTGACATAGCTTGCAAGTAGTTAGGAGGGTGTATTTGAACCTCCACTTACTTCGTCGATCCCATGCAACGGTGCGTTTATCCCCGCACACTGGCCTGCTCCCACATTTGAACGAGGGCAAAACAGCATTCCGGCAACATGACGTCGCCTTTGGGCTTCACCAACAATCCTCTTAAAAATCATTCAGACTTGATAGCGGCAGCAAGAAGCATAGTTCTGCCAGTTGAGAAGTATCGATCAACGGCCGGTGCACGGGTCAAAATCCGACCAGCGACAGTCGCGGCCTTCGACGACGTCGCCGCTCAGCTTGAAGGGTTCTCGCGGCCTCTGCTAGGGATTGGCGCGTTTCTGAACCAAAAAGATGGAGATGAAGAGCTCCTAACAAGTTGGATGAGAGGTTTGGCAGCTGGTGTCGATCCGTCGAACGCGGAGTATTGGGGTGACATTGGTGAGTTTGACCAGCGGATGGTGGAGACGGAATCCATCTGCATCACGTTGCTGGCGGCTTCAGAACAGCTTCTTCCGAGACTTGATGGTACTGCTCAGGCCAATTTAGTTGCTTGGTTGAGACAAATCAATGGAAAGAATATGCCCGTGAACAACTGGCGCTGGTTTCGGGTTTTTGTTAACCTGACCCTACAACAAGTCTTCCACGTTGAAGACGAAGAACTACATACTCAACTCGCCAAGGACTTTGAAAGCTTGGACTCTTTTGTTCTACAAGATGGATGGTCCAGTGATGGGCGCTGGGGAGACGACAGAAGGCAGGCAGACTACTACTCTGGGAGTTTTGCAATACAGTTCGCGCAGCTAATGTACGTGCGGTTTGCCATCGGCAACGAAGAGAGAAAAGAGAAGTACAGGAATCAAGCCAAGCGGTTTGGTGCAGAATACTGGCGATACTTCAACATTGATGGTATTGTCACTCCCAGATCTTCACTGCGACTACAATCTTGCTAATGCACCAAGAACAGGTGCAGCCATCCCCTTTGGGAGAAGTATGACTTACCGGTTTGCCATGGCCGCTTTCTGGACAGCCGCTGCACTTGCTGAGGTGGATCTACCCGCGCCTGTCAACGAGCCCGGGGCGGTGAAAGGCTTGCTCTTGCGACACATCCGGTGGTGGGCGAGCAGGCCCGACATTTTCAACTCTGACGGTGTATTGAACATTGGATTCGCGTATCCAAATCTGTTCTTAAGCGAAGACTACAACTCGCCCCAGTCTGTCTACTGGTGCCTCAAGAGTCTGCTTATTTTACTTTTGCCAGCAACCCACGATTTCTGGGAGCAAGCTGAAGCAGCACATCCTCTTGTGAAATCCAGTCAAGCCTTACCGCTGTGCAAAGCAATGACATCGCCTTGCCAGATTCTGAACAGCGGCCCAGAACACCATTACATGCTTTCGTCAGGCCAGATGTCAACGCGGGCTTTCAAGAGCAAGGCCGCAAAGTATTGCAAATTTGCCTACTCGTCAGCATTTGGTTTCAGCGTACCGAGTGGCCCAACACTGCAGCAGATGGCTCCGGACAGTACAATAAGTTTATCCATCGATGGCGGATGTTCATGGCATGTTCGTGATTGCCCAACCGATGGGGTGTTCAGCGACGTCTTGGTGGATGGCCAGACGGCGCCCAGCCTAACCAGCACGTGGAAACCGTTTCATCAATTAGAACTTACCATCGAAACCACGTTGGTTCCACTTACGACGGCCTTTCCAGGGTGGCACATAAGAGCGCATAAAGTACGATGGACTCGACAGGCGGAATTCGCATTCTTAGGGGGAGAAGTGCAGCTTGTTGACGGAGGGTTTGCAATTCCTGCTTTCAACGAGTCCGGCCATTATGTCTCTTCACATGCAAAGGAAGATCCCGCACAGGTTGAAAGCATTTTTCAGACTAGCACGCATTGCATCATGCGGTCGGGAAAAGGAACATGTGGCATTGCTCACATTTCAACAACGGCTGCGGGTGCAGACACCACACAGGAAGTCACACGCGTAGATGTGCATAAAGACGCCTTCATCTTGCGCGCGGACCCGAATACCAATCTCATCAATTCACGGACTTTCATCCCATGCCTGCAGTACAAACTGCCATCAGCCCCTACCGACGAAAGTCAGGTACGGGAAGCTGTTCTGACAAGTGGCGTATTTGCCACGTCAGTTAATAATCTCCAAACAGAGCCTGATAGGGAGCTGCTTTGGTCCAAATGGCCAAGGGTGTCTTTGAGTAAAGAGCACATCATTGCTGTTCATGGTAGTCAATGTTGACTTGTTATGGATTCCAGTGTAGAACAATTGCCAACTTCTCAATTAGTGATTACTTAAAATGTCCAATTACCTTTATCTGCGTGTTGGAAGAACGCCATAAATGTTGTGAAAGGTTCTTTGAATGCCTCTTTTTCATGAATCTCTCGTATCCAAAATATCCCAAGTTTGAATACATCCTTAACGGACGTCATTTGCTTGAAGTGATAGAGATGGATAAATCGCAGATAATGTTGCCAAACCTAGTCTACCCACTGGCTGAGATTGCCACTGTCACTGAGATGAATCATGCCGTCGCCTCAAATGATGGCAGCCAATGCCTACACAACGCAAGTAGACGGTCGAGAAGAGCCCGCGTTAACAATGTACCGTATTTGGGAAACAACGGGCCCTTTCTGAGTGAAGTGCATACGCATTAGTATATGCATGTCGCGTCTTCGTCCCTAATGACGATATCACTCATCTTTGACAGGTAATTGGGCTGTCATTTCCCCTCATGGTTGCTAGTGTGTGTTTGAGAGTTGATCTCGGTGGAGCTAAGATACCGGCGGCGGCACACTGAGAGCTACAGTGGGTTCTAACTTGCATCGCATCTGACAACATGCATGATATCACTCAAGGCTAATCCTGCTTCAGTAAACCAATCGCTACTCTTGCATAATCCTTCCCAGCCATACTGAACCTTTTTTTCTAGTCCGTGCGAAAACGGGCAGCACCAGCAATCTCCACGCCCTTCGTTGACAAATGAAGGATGCTTTTGCAGGCGGTGCCGTTGCGACCTCGGACCTATGACGGGCACTTAATTACAGGTCTGCGCCAGCTCTCTGCTCTGTGCCTAAAACATTACAACCTATTGAATAAATTCAATTGATCATAGTTGAGATACCCCATCTTAAGACTTATGCTATGGCCGACGCAAGAGATCCTGTCGGCCCCGTATTAGCGGCCGCAAACCAATCTGAGTGTGACATTCCCTTGACCGACCTGAACGCCCAGGCAGCTGCTGAGACGGAGGCGTATCCCCTCTCACCGGCACCCTCCATCAGCGAGGAGAGAAACGTGAAGGCATGGCTGTCTGTTTTGGGAGCGTTCCTCTTTCTCTTCCCAAGTTATGGTCGAGACTCCGCTTAGCGATCGCAGCTTGCCAGATTCGGGCTGACAACTGGAGTATAGGTTTCATGCAATCTATAGGAGTCATCCAAGCCTATTTGCAGCTTAACCAACTATCATCGTACTCTTCACGAGACATAGGATGGATCACAGGCGTCTTCACATCTTTGGCCATGTTTCTTGGCATTCAAATTGGGCCCTTGTTTGACGCGTATGGACCAATAGTGCTGGCTCCCGTTGGCTGTGCCCTCTACATCCCCGTGTTCTTTGTGCTGGCTGAGTGCCGTGAGTACTGGCATTTCATGGTAGTCCTGGGCATTTGGGGTGGTATCGGGGCTGCGGTTGTCTCTATGGTTGGGGTTGCGATCGTGAGCAAGTGGTTCCATCGCCGCCGGGGCTTGGCCATGGGCATGGCCCTCTGTGGTTCTAGTATTGGTGGCGTCGTCGTTCCCCTGATGCTACGGAGCCTGTTTCCTCGGATTGGTTGGGCGTGGACCATACGAGCTCTGGCCTTCATTTACGCTGCCTTGATGATTGTGGCCGTATCGTGCCTTAAGCAGCCAAGCTCGATTAATCCTCGTGCCGAGGCAACGGAACTCCGCCGCCGCAGGAGAATCGCAATTAACTTCAGGGCTCTCACTAACGGTACTTTCACACTCGTGACCATTGGCCTCTTCGCACTTGAATTTGCCATCTTTGGCGTCTTTTCTCTTCTTCCTCTTTACGCGTCGGCAGCGCGATTCAGCACCGATGTCGGCTATGCACTTGTCGCCATTGCCAACGCGACTTCCACCTTCGGCCGTCTTCTGCCAGGCCTAGCCGGTGATTACCTTGGCCACTTCAATATACTGATCGGCATGATCATTGCCACAGCCATTTTCACAGGCGCCATCTTGGTTCCCTTTGGCTCAAGCTCATTGGCCGCTCTATACGCATTCTCCGCTCTCTGGGGCTTTGGAAGTGGTTCGTTCATTTCTCTGACGCCAGTGTGCATGGGGAAGACGTGTGAAACGGAGGACTATGGAAGATATTTTGGCAAGTCTTATTTCCTTCACACGCATACTCCAAATTTCTAACCAGACTGCATCAAAGGCACCATGTATTTTTTCGTAAGCTTTTCCTTGCTCCTAGCTAGTCCTTTGAGTGGCCAGATGCTCCAGACTTTTGGAACCCGGGCTCTGGCAGGCCTATATGTCGGAGTTGTCGGTTTTGGTGCAGTTTGCATCCTTCTAGCACGGCAGGTTCTGCACGGTAAGAAGGGATTTGGCTTCAAAGCTCGGCTTTAACGAGGTCAACTTGGCATCCAATGCCCTTTGGAGGGCGGGCTTTTAACTCCGGACGCAAACAGCCCTCAAACCAAGTAATGCCTTACGCTAAGTGCGGTTATGGCAAGAATATCGGCGTACAATGTATGCAGTATTGCCGGTTTAATGTAACGTACTGCCTATTCCGGCAGCGGTATTATTGCTTCAGCCTTGGCGCGGCAGATGCACATTTTAAGTTTGTGACACATGCACTTCGAGCAGTTTGTCTTCTGGAGTTTATTGGCTGAAAAGGTGCATGAAAAGCATCAGGAATGACGATGACTGACACTTAACAGCCCTGGGCTCTGCTGCAACAGCTCCAGGAAGATCTACGAATGGCTTGATAATAGCTTTCTAATGCCATGATTGCGCACAATGCTTGTCGGAGAGCCCACTATTTGATCACCTGGAGCTTTGTAACTGCTACTTAAGGCAGTTGGCTGCGATGCGTAACATCGCCTCGCAAAGCTTACTCCATTGGTGGAATTAATTCAGGGTTGTTCCAGCGACAGGACATTGCCTTTGCGAATGCGCGCGACATAACTTTGCTAAACGTATTGGTCGCCAATGACACGCTGAAAACAGCATGGCTTTCCGATCGCTCCGTGACCTTTGAAGCTGCCCCATACCAACCTATGCGGAGACGTACCCAGGTTGCGGTTATTGATCGTCACGGTTTCTACTATAAAAGTACAATTGATGCCCGCCTCGATGGCAGATCACTCCCCCAATAGCTCACAGCACGAGACTTAATTTGATAAAAAGCTTTGCCAAGCTGCCAATCGTGCATCATGTTGCTCCTGAGTGTGATTCCTGCCATCTTTGCTTTCGCCGGTGGTGTTGCGGCTCAAGCAGGGGCTTGGGGACAGTGTGGTGGTTTGAACTGGTCTGGGCCAACAACCTGCATTGCTGGTAATGAATGATCGACACCTCCAAGAGCGACAGAGTGCTGATCTCACGCTACTCTAGGTTGGACATGTGTGCCTCAGAATGATTGGTACCACCAGTGCCTGCAAGGGTCTGGCCCGGCGCCGACTAGCACGAGCACAAAGGCTACGACACAGGCACCCTCATCCACGTCTACCCGTACTTCGTCCGCACCCACGTCCACATCCACGGGTGGCGTAGGCTCTTGCAATGCACCTTACGACAAGCTCGAGGGCTATGGCTCCGGTACCACTGGTGGTGGCAGCGGAGCTGGAGTCACTGTAAAGACCTGCGCGGAACTCGAGGCCGCCGTCGAGAAAGGTGGTGTCATTCAAATTGCAACCATCTTGGCCGACTGTGGCATCATTGATGTCAACAGTGACACCACCATTGTTGGCGTTAAGCGCTCAGGAGGTAAGCTCTGCGATGACTCCTCGACTCCATTGCTGACGTTGGCTAGGCTTCATCGGCGGTGGACTCCGCATCAAGGACGTTACCAACGTCATTATTCGTAACTTGAAGTTCACTACGCCGCCGGAAGGAAAGGATTCCCTGTCTCTGGATGGTGCTACCTACGTCTGGGTGGACCACAACGAGTTCGCGAACCTTGGCATTACGGGCGACAAGGACTTTTTCGATGGGCAGCTCGATATCACTCACGGAAGTGACTTTGTCACCGTCTCATGGAATTCTTTCCGGGATCACGTAAGTTTACTTTCACGATATTGTTCGCCTTGTTGGACAAATCGCCCATCCATAATTGCGGGATCTTCAGTGCTGACGCAGAGAGATAGTGGAAGGGATCTCTGGTTGGCCACTCTGCCAGCAACGGCAAGGAGGACAGCGGACGTCTTCATGTGACTTACCACCACAACTGGTGGTGGAACGTTAACTCTCGCACGCCGTCCCTTCGTTTCGGCACAGGACACATCTACTCGAGCTGCTTTGAGGACATCCCCACCTCTGGACTGAACATCCGCGAGGGAGCGAAAGCACTTGTTGAGAACAACCACTTCATCGTCGTCAACCAGGCTATTGTCACCAATGTCGACGCTGACGTTCAGGGATTCGTCACTGAGCGCAACAACATCTTCTACCAGAGCCCAACAGATATCACTCAGAAGGGACATGTTGAGCCACCGTACAGTTACACGTAAGTAATCTTCCTCGTGGATGCAACCAAACAACTTTCTCCGAGCTAACGTCGTCATTCCTAGTCTTGATGCGGCCTCTTGTGTTTGCAGCCGTATCTACCAGTATGCTGGTGTTGGCATCTTGGGCTATTAGATCCCTAGAGCACAAAAGAAGTGCTTGTGAGTTGTAGAGATTATAGAGTCGTGTACTTGTAGAAAACGAGACCAAATTCGAGCTCTGTATCTTTGTCATTATAGGTGGATTTTATACTTCGTGGTTCAAAAACCATTGATCGTAAAACTGATCTGCATGAATAAATTGAAGGCAGAGAGAGATGTCTAACCGTGTTGGTCAAGATCATCATGGCATTGCCAATAGACACTCAAGGTATTGTAGACCGAATAGACATTATATCTTTGACCTTGCTTAGATGTATACTTTCTCTGCCTTACAAGCTTTGACTGAGTATTCGATGCGCAGTATCGATCCTTTGCCCATTCAAGGAGCGAAACTCCCGACCAAACATGTGGCTAGCCGCCTAACAAAGGTGGCAAGCTTTCGTCGTAGCCGGTTGATGCACCTCATTTCCTTCATGATCTCTTGACCCGATGCAGATGATAGGCGCTCTGGGAGCTAATTGCAGAGATCATCAACTTATCCTGTACCCATTCGGGCATTAGGCCGAGGAAAAAGTCCTGCAGGGCATGTTGCCAATATCCCACAACAATAGCATGGCTGCTCCCTACTCGATCTAGAGCAGCCTTAGCCATCGCTCTGGATGATGGAAGAAATGGTTTTGGTGCTTCTGTAAATCCCGAGGCCATAGTAGTCTTGCCAATCCTGACACCGAGAACCTCCACATCGTGCTCCTCCATAGCCATCTCCAAGCGCAAGGACCTTGTGAGTGTCATCAAGAAGCTTTTGCTCGATGAATAGAAGGCAATGAGGGGGAATCCCGAATCAGCCAGAGAACTGATATTCATGATCAGGCTCGGGGAGTTTCGAATGAGGGTTGGAAGCAAGGCCCGGATGAGCAATGCTGGAAAGAGAGCGTTCAAACTGGTATTTGCAAGCAGCCTATGTTCCGATTCTGTGTATGCGCAGGCGAAGGTAGGATCTTGAAGGCCGCCGCCAGCATTGTTGATCAAGACTGTCAAATGCAGGTCTGCTACTTGCTTTGTGATGGCTTCAAAGTCGACACCATGTGATGCTTTGGAAGTGCAATTGGTGCAGCACACGGCGCTTGCGTCTGCGACCAACGTCTTGAAAGAACAGTTGGGAAAATCCTTCCTTAAGCCAGACTCGACATTGGACAGTTTGGCTGCATTGCGACCATGCAGCACAACATTGAACCCTTGCTTGGCCAAAGCTCTTGCGAACTCGCGTCCGATACCATCAGAAGCACCTGTTACGAGAGCCCATGATGTTTGCCCATCCTTTGAGACGTGATGATATCGATGAAGCTGTGAACTTTGCAGAAACGGTAAAAAGTACAAGACCACCCTGACAATTGTAGTGAGAATTGCCACAAATCCTGTGACGGTAAGTAAGAAGGTCGTCCAGTTGGAGCCCTGGAAATCCGAAGACATAGCCGTGTCCGGCATCAGGCACAATCACCTTCAAGGTGTATTTTTTCCGACTGGGGCTGAATACCGTCTATCGCCGGCCGACTGTGTGGTACTCGTAGGCTCGTTATAGCTTTGTGCGGCCAGTACCGATTGTGGCGTTGGGTGAGCAAGCAATCCGCCGTCTTTCTCAGCGGCAATGTGATGTGAGGCCAATCGTGGACAGAATCCTCCGATTGGTCTAGAAGTGATCACGAATACGCGGACGAAGTAACTCCCATGCCTAACGACCTCAGCAAAGCCTGCGGTGTGCTGCCACGGAGTATGAGTATCGTATCACGCAGTTTACGCGAAGGGGTGTGTTCATGATCTTGAGCCCCGCAAAGGCTTCCGAAGCAAGTAAGTGATGGTCACATCACGTTACTCCACGCCCTACATGTTTCTCTCAGCCCGGCAAGCCCGGCCCCAATCTGATTGGCCACAGCCACTGCGTCATGAAATGTGCCTACAGCTATCAACTCGGATCAAATGATGCGGCATCGATTCGTCATCGCGTCCCAGGCCTTGCAATTTCTTGGTCTATTTAGCATGGTCTCGAGGCTTCAATTTTTTCAATTAGATACAAAGTGATGGACAAAACGAACAAAAGCAGTGCGGACAAGCTTATATACAACATGAATATAACAAAACATGTTTCACAAGCTCATTCGTCAAATACATCTGGTGCGTCCGACCTCGAACAATTGACCAGGAGGGATTGTATAAGATTATATGCAGCCCTGATCCCTCCGTTTTCGTCTTTCCACAATGTTGTCTTCAGACGCTCAAGTGCGTGACGCACTCTTGGCAACCATGCCTTGGGCAAAACAATGGCTTTAGCAACAGGCCTGTCGGGCCGCTGGTTGGCAAAGCACACAGCGCTCAAGATTAGTGTGTATGTGAGTAGCTGGCGTAATTGGAACCAAGTACCCTGATGCCGCAGAGGTTGGCACTGTAGTATCTTGATTATACTGTATTCCACAGACTGCGAGGCCAAGGAGACCACCTTTGCCCGAACAGCAGGCTCGATGTCTTCCAGTGCGAAGTCCACACAAAGTCTGACGAAAGGCCTTCCAACGTATTCACGCAGACCCAAGTAACGATGCCGTAGAATCAAGGTCAGATCATCAGAGTTGTGCTCCAGGTCCAGCCCTGTCGGAATCCGGAAGCGAAAAAGTGACGGTAATGACAAGTACCAGTTGTGAATCTGCATCTCCATAATGTCGGCTTGCCTCAGCATTTTGCGAACATGGTCAGTCGTTACCAGTCGTGGCACTACACGATCTGTTCGAGCAATGCGGTTGAGCAGATGACGGGCCGCAATCTCGGCAAGATAGTACCACCAAGTCCGCTCATGATCTGTGATGATGTATGTGGGATCACTTGTTTCGGCTGTTGGAGGATTTGGGAAACCATGAGGGAATAGAGAATCGTCGAGGTCGGTGCTAGGCAGTGGCAGTTCCATGAGAAGCTCACACTGAGACTTCCATATGGTGAAGTGAAGGGCTTGCATGCTGGACAATGACTTTGACGGCGTTGCGAGGACGTCATGGGGCTGATGAAGTTGCTGATCCATTAACTTCAGGCCATGCCACGCAGCGCCAGCAAGATGGAAGAATCTCCAGGCTTCAATAGGCCGAAACATGTGCATGTGCCAGATTCCCGCTAAACATAGACACTGAACAGCCTCGATTTCGTTGCGGCCAATTGCTATGCCAATACGTTTCGTAGCAATACCCCAGTATTGAAATGACAGATCAAGCTCCGAAGGCCCTGTGAGACACTGTGCTTCGGCCGCTGGGGATTCAGCATCTCGAGCAAGGTTCGTTTCACCAACAGGCTGTGTTGCTGCACCAATTGCACAAACCAGAGCAACAAGGCAGGTCTTTGTTGACCACCCAGGCCCATTCTCCGCGACATCCAAGATCTTGGCCCGCAGCTCTGGCAATTTCAAGAATGGATTTTTGGTATGAACGCCCTGGATGTAGCGCGATTCGAGTCGTAGCATTTCATCTCGACGCAGGACAGGGGGACTAAGGCTGTCAAAGTCTTCGTGCGGCTGCCCTGTTGTGGCAAACAAGCAGTCATTCGTTCTATAAGGAGCTAATATGTCCCATTCCAGGACCGTCTCGGCACCCTGCGCCTGTAATTTGCTTTCTGTTATGTGGCCAGCTAAGGACGGTTCGTTAAGCAAGCCATCAGCTGCGTTTGCGGGCTGAAGTTGTGGTAGGGTATCGTCTGGCTGTCCTTCCGCTGCATGAATCGGGGCATGAGACGGACCACAGCAATGTCGATCCAGTTGCTCGCTCTGCTTCTCCACAAGATTCGTCAGATTGGCGATCGCGCCAAGGATGGCTTCGTTTGCGGCAGCAGGTCTAGAAGAATAGCAATATTTCAGCTTGTTGCAGGCTCCGGATTTCTACCTGAGAACGTACCCCGGGTCTTCCGTGTCATAAACACATGGGATGTTTCTCCTGGTACAGTACCCACAAGTCGGTCGTCGGTTGTCGCATTTAGTTTTGCGTTGTCGGCATTTTTCGCATGCTGCACTTCTACGACATTTTGAACACAACGTGCTCGTTGCAGGGCTCAACCCGGAGCGCGTTGTTGTAGGAGGTGCTTGTATGGGAACGGGAAGAATTGTTTTGAGCCGCTTCGCCGGCCGGGCATCGAGCACCTCCGGCTCGTCCGCAAAAATTGCATTCCCCTGACGCGTCGGGGAATCAGAGGATGTGCCCTGATCCATATCCGTCGCCAAAGTGCACAATGCCAACTGCTGGGTATCCTGGGTTCTGTGTTACAGGGAAGATGAAGTGTACAAATGGGCAGCGAGGAAACATCGGGCACCTCCCCGAATTTTTGTTGCTTCGAGCATGCTGATTGGTTATTTCGCGCCTCCCCATAATTCGTCCTCATGTGGCTGTGATGGTCCACTGCCGTGTCTAGGCTGGCTAGCTCGACAAGTGGCTGTGGGAAAAGGATGGTCCTGTTAAGCGTCATTAGTGAATGACTCTTGAATTCTTGTGGGAGGGTGTGGGGTTTCATTCACAAAACTCATCAACTAATCTTAATTTTAAGCTTGTCTTAATATTATTTCGTATTTTCATCGAAGGGCCAGAGCTGTAGAACAAGCTTCAACGTTTCTCGTCTCACCGCTCCCTCAGTCATCTGCACATACACTTTAAACCAATGTTCAGAATACATCTGGTTCATATTCCTCTTACGTCAAAGTCCTGTGTTCATGAGTGAGGCACATAATACTGCATATCTATAAAAGCACAAATGCATCGGGATCTAGAAGGTGCCTGTCCGGACCACTTACACCTGTCTATAAAAGCACGATTTGCCTATTGGATCACCAACTTGAAAGCAAGGGTGTACTTGTCTTGTTTCTTGTAGCGAATCGATGTTTATTAGTGTGTACATTGACTACAATACTCTGTATCATTTCTTCATAGGCTCTCGATCCATTAACAAACTTCTATTTGCACTTGGCACCGTGGCGCCTCTCGCACAAGTCCCTGTATCGCAAGCCATGACCAAATTTAAAGACTGGGTCTCGTGTATCAAATGGAACATCCTCCATCTGCACCTCTGCAGCCTCATTAGATCGCAGAAGATCAAAAGGCAGCTTCCCTTCGGGCTCAGCGTCACCAAATACCACGTCCAGGAAGGCTTCGTCTGTCGCTCCGTAACTGGCAAAGACGGCACTTGTCTGTTCTACCACTTCAGGGACGGCGATAGGTCTGTTGGTGTAGATATCAACGATGGCATGGGGAACAGTGTTGTAGACTGCGGCTTGTCGAGCCTTCTCGTTCTCGTAATACTCAAGGGTACCCGTTCGGAATCCCATGAAACCAGTAAGCGTTCCGTTCATGGGATCATAGGGAGGAGAAAGGCGCATTAGGGCGATATCTGCCTGTTCGGGTGTCTCCACCGCGACATAGCCACGGGCCTCAATGAGGGTTTTGTTGACGTTCTCCACGTAAATCTTCGTACCGTTCGCAAGGTTGCGCAGTGGCAGGATGTCGTACTTGTTTGTAAGCAAGGTGTATGACCGTCTCTGGGCTGAGTCTGCAAGGCGCTTGAAGTACTCGTTGCCAACGATGCGCTCGGCAGCATCCGGGTCCACGTAGGGGCTTTCAAAAAGGCCAAGCAGGAATTTCTCTTTTAACAATTTGCGGACCGACAAATCGATGCGCTCTTCCGTAAGGCGTCCCTCACGAACCAGCTCAACCAGGAGCTCAGGGCGTTCTTCTCCGCCAAGTTGGTCACAGCCCGCATCAACGATCCTGAAAGCTCTATTCTCGTCGCTCTGATCTTCCATACCCCATGCGCGGGCAGGGAACGGATATCCGCCTGTGACAACGTCGGTGATGAGGCCCCAGTCAGAGACCACGATTCCGTCAAAACCCATCTTCTCGCGAAGAAGCTCGGTCACGATCTGTCTGTTGAAGGCGAAACCTACTTCTTCGAACTCAGTACCAATGGGGCGAGAGTAATAGGGCATGATCTGCCGTGCGCCAGCCTCAAAAGCAGCTCGGAAGGGAATCAAATGATAGTCAAGGTTGTTGCCCGGGAACGTGGCATTTTTGCCGTAGGCAAAGTGAGTATCATGCCCGCCCATGACACTGCCACCACCAGGAAAGTGCTTAGTGACTGTGGTGACAGAATGTGGTCCGATTGTATCTCCCTGGAATCCCTTGATGTAAGGCACAATCATCTCAGCCGTCAGGTGAGCATCCTCGCTCCAAGAGTTGAAGATGCGCGCCCAGCGGGGCTCCGTCGCCAAATCAACTTGAGGATGAAGAGCGGCACGAAGACCAACAGCAACATATTCTTCGCGGGCAGTATCTGCCATTTGATACACAATTTGAGGATCGCGCAAGGCGGCGAGACCGAGAGATTCAGGCCACAGAGTGAAAGCACCGGGGGAG
The DNA here is from genome assembly GCA_003012165.1 of Paramyrothecium roridum. Lineage (NCBI taxonomy): Eukaryota > Fungi > Ascomycota > Sordariomycetes > Hypocreales > Stachybotryaceae > Paramyrothecium > Paramyrothecium roridum. The sequence continues at coordinate 22,692 of PXOD01000361.1, forward strand.
ACACTGGCTCCGATAGTGTTGGCCTGATGGTGGCGCGGATCTGTGGAGAGCGTGATGGGGATGCCCAACCTGGTGTTCATGGCGATTTCTTGAATGCGATTGAACCATTCAGCACCCTGACGAGCATTTCCAAGCTCGCCCAGCAGGTTGAAATGTGTCATGTGCTTGTCCACAACCATGTTCTCCGTGCTGTTCCAGTTGCGAGGAGCCTCGGGGTCATAGTTGCCCGGGTCAACAGTATAATTCGCACCAACACGCATGTGCATGTGAAACATCTGGCCAGCCTTCTCCTCGAGAGTCATGCGGGATAGGAGGTCCTCGACACGGTCATCGACGCAATGAGAGGGATCCTTGTAGATGGGCACGCTGGTGTTGGAGGAAGCCCGAGACTGTAAAGGTGACCAGCGGTCACCTTTAACCGACGCCGCTGAGACTTTGCTGCTCGCAGCGAGGGCAGCCAGGATGAGGGTGATGGAGCGATACATGATGATTGGTGATTCACACCTTTAGAGAGGAAGAGAAGTCTGAGAGGTGAGACGAAGAAATAGACAGGAAGCTTGGGGGTGAAACTTCCTTCTTATATGTTGGCGATGTCCTCATTTCTTGTTCCAGATGCCGGCCATCAGCCTGGAGTAGAATCAAAAAAGCTCAACGCAACACAAAGCCATTTCGGCCCGATCATTTGGTACTAGTACGGCGTCACGGATCCATTTGCTTTAGCTTTGCTTTCAAGCCATGCTCGAGTGACTTAACCAAACCCAAGACTTCCTCGAGCTGTCTAGTGCTGTGTGCAGAAAAGTCCGGTGTGACCGTTAGACCGGGTCATGCCTCCCAGCTGCTGTTCACTAGCCACTGGGTAGTTGTGGATGCATTCATGGTAGCTGCAAAGCTAGGGGACTAGCCGACGGATTTTTACTCATGCCAATGCGCCTTTTTCGAATTTCGGCCTTATAGGCACACCCAGTTGCCATTCCCCATGGGTAATGACTCCAGGTTCTCAAGGCTGTTCCCCACGCGGGGAGGATGTGGACACTTGCGGGGGCTTGTCATGCCGCTGAACCCAGCTCGCTTCATGACAGGATCTGGTTTAACCGTATGGTTCGAAGACTTGAAATGAATAAGACTTGTGCGCTATGGCCTAATTCTTGCCGAATTACTTGTTTTGTAACAAAATTGACCCTTAGCGATCTCCAATTGGTTTCTGTTAGATGTTCACTCTTAACACAACCAGTGACAACGAAAAGGTCTATCAAACCCTCAAAGTTCTCGATATGGGGCTACCTAAACTTGGTTTTAATACAATTGTAGCCGACTGTACTTGCAAACTCCTCAGAGTCTGCTGTACATGTGCCTGCTCCAATAGGCCAGCTGGGTCGATATCATATTCGGACCTACCAGTTGAACTTGAGGATCCAAGTCAAAAAGCCCGACTTGGCATCCGACTGGTTCAATCTTCAGTGGATTAGGAATGCGGATTGTGGCATCATTCTAAAAAAGCCAGGCTCATTTGAGTAAAGGCGGCAGAAGAAAAGCATGGGCATACAGATCTTATGCCCCGTCAGCGTTGGTGGAGTTCCCACTTTCACGATGGTCCCAAAGAAAATGATCAGTACTACAATTGCCGAAGAGAGCATCGGGGTTAGTCCCCGAGATTTTGAACCTCTTGGGTGGTTTCTTGGCTCTTGTGGCGCTGGTGGACCCTTGTAGCCTTGGTAGCCGTAACAGCCACAAGGCCATGGCACCAAGGAAGAAAGGACTAGTTGAATTGGCTCGTAGCCAGTGACAGTCACGAGAACGTCGGAGAGGCACGCGATAGCATAAGCCATTACTTTCATTGTGAAATTTCAATTATAACGATACCTTATTCTTATGTACAAGTTTCAATAGATGCCTGTCCATCTAGAGTCACTGACGCAGTGAGTGCCCTTCGTGTCAACTGTCGTCATAGCTTTCGAACGAGAATCGTTTTCTCAGGATTCGGGAAGCCCTTCGACAGTTAGCCAGTGTTCGCAATGAAGAGTTCCACGGAATGAGATACGTACCATTGCGCCAATCTTGATGTTAGGATACCTTCCTACCTCTCCCCCTGAATTCTTCACATCATATTGCAAGAGTGCAGTCGCCACGATCATTTTGATTTCATTCGCGGCGAAGAATCTTCCAGGACAGGCGTGGCGGCCATACCCAAAAGTCAGGCTTAACTTGCCGACGCCTATGAATTGGCTATTGGCAACAACCTCGGCAGCCTTGGTGGCTGAACTCTCGGCAGTTTTCGACATGCGCAGTTTGTAGTGTCGAAGAGCATCGAACATATCAGGGTTTTCGTGGATTTCTGCATCAAAGCTAATACCACCTGAACCAACCTCAATGACAACACCCGCAGGAATGACCTGGCCGTTAGATAGAGTGAAAGTCTTGAGAGCTTTCCGCTGGAAGGTCGCTGCATTCCATTAGTTGGCAGTCTAACAGCTCACTTGGCCATGAGCTCTTACAAGCACTCATAGGATAGTATCTCAACACTTCCTTTAAGAAACTGTCCAATTTCTTCATGTTCTGCATGGCAAGGTTTGTGTATTGTCCGTTGGACTCAGCGAGAGCCTGAAGAATATCTTCCCGTAACATAGGCGCGAGACCCGGGTCAGCAGCCAGGCAATAAAATCTATGAAGGTTAGTTGCAGCTTTTAAAAAAGGTACGGATACTGACGCATTGAGGGTAGTCATTGTAGTTGTGTGAATAGCAGCAAAACTGATGTCGAGCTGGTTCTTTGCCAACTCTTTGTCATCAAGCTCGCCAAACTTTTGCTGGGCGTCTATGAGCCACTGCAGCATATCGTCTGGTTTCTGGTAATCAGGATCCTGGGCCGCTTTCTTTCGAGCAGCAACAACCGGTGCAAGGAGTCTCTCAGCTTCTTTAACTCGGGTTTGTACCTTCTTGACCTGTGGCAGGAATCGAGCGAGTGGCCTAAGCCATACTGGTATGAAACCTATCATATGCACAGCCGTCATAAGATCGAGAGTATAGTTGATGGAGGCGTCCAAGTAAGCCTCATTACGGCAAAGTTCGGGTCCAACAAAAACGCGGCCTGATACCATCGCTACAATACGCAGAAGCTTGTCGTTGATCTTGGACTCGCTCCAATCGGATGTCTGTGGTAGTTCGAGTCGCATAGCCTCCACAACCTCCTCTGAGATAGTTGGGTTCAAGCGAACTATATAAACTGTCAACAAAGCTCCCAGTAGAATCTATTGCTTGCAACACACATACATAATGATGGTGTCAGAGAAGTTTTGACCGTGTGCGGTAAGACAGGGATATCTGCATCGATGCCTATATATTTCGCATGCATTGACTGTATGGTCAGCTCAAAGTTCAAAATGAGCAGCGGAATTCTCTTACCTCATTGATGGCTTCGCTGAAACTTAAGACATCTTCCGAGAGTTTCTGAAGCTCGGGCAAGAATGCGTTTGATACAACAAGTACGGGTGATCCTTTTCGAATAGTTAGTGCCCAGAATACTTGGTGATATCAAACATTCCACATACGCCTGGAGGTTGTGATACGGAAAATGCCATTTTTGAACTGATTGAAATTAGCGGAAACTGGGCGTTTGTGGCGAAAAGCTTCATCTTGCCTTCCTGTAGCCTTCTGCATAGACTTTCCATCCTCCACCATTCATAAAATCTTTCTGACCTGAGCCGAGGAAGGGCACTTTCGCCAATGGGTCAGGATGTAAGATCTTTTGTAAAACAAAAGCCGCACTCAGGAAAACAACCATTGCCACCATGGCAGGCCATCTCGCTGACAAAGTTTCGAGCATCATCTTGTTGTCTTCAGGTATTGTTGAATTGTGAATGTTTAGAGTAGAAACATAATAATTCAGCAGTAGCCCGGTTATATAGCTTCATGGATTGCTACACGCTCATCAATCAGACCATTTGTTGTCTAAAGATCCTAGGCTGCTTTTGGCAGCTGTTGCGCCAACCACCTCCGCTCGGAACATGTGAATGGTTTCATCTCAACTATCAATTCTGTACATACGAATGACTAACCCCACTTCAAACTAGATGAAGTATGTCGCCTCACAGCGGGGTTTCCAAAAGCACCGACGGCCCGTCAAGAGCCTTATTCTCGCAGAGTGATGTCGGACGCAAACTGTTGCAGCAACATGTTGTTAAGCGTTTCGTATTCCGAGACCTTTTTAATGTTTACAGTGCTGGAACGCCGGCCATCAAGCAATGCACGAGTCAAAGTCGAAATTACAATGGTTAGCTTTGCTTTCGCACTAATCAGTAGGCGAATACTCGTTTCGAGCAGCCGACTCGCTAGTCGCCCAATGCGTCGGGCTTTCGGGCTGTAGGAGTGCCGCGTAACTGACGCTAGCTGAAACTTCAAGGCAAAGTCGCCTCAATGTTTCCACTAAGAAGTGGTTTGAGACAAATGCCGATATTAGCAGAATGATGTTGGTGGTGGATGTGAACTTACGGGCTCATCAGGGAGATACAGGCAGCCGGAGGTCTAAGAAGCAGTTTCTCCTAACAATAAATTATCGGTCTGATGGTTGTTCATTTACGACAGTAATTTGGCATTGTGTTTTCATCTATCATTGAGTTACATACTTGATTGCCCGACATCTGGTGGGAGGAAGTAATGCAGTTAGATTGTTCAACCCTCGCCGAGATTTGACAGAGATTCATCTTAGTTCAACTTAGCTTTGGGTGCGCGTCAAGCTTGCAGCCTATGTATGTGTTTTTTTGTAGTGCGAATTGTTGTGGGGTTTGCAGCCTCTAGGGTACTCTCCGTGAAAAGTGAATTCCTCCGGCCACTAACTCTTTGTAACAGCTGCTGAAACACGAAAAATGGTTTGAAAGATTGGTTTGAGTTGTCAAAGTCAGAAAGGAGAGAGTGTTTAGATTTAATGCCAACAATGAGTCTGTGTTGACGACGTGTTATAGGGTATGAACTTTTTCAAAGACGGCTTTGAACGAACTGGCAAAGCACGCGGAATCCACCACCTCACGATTGAAATGCCAGATTTGAGATTTGCTACGATTTGTCTGGTGCAATTTTAAAGCCCAAATTGTGATTCAAGCAAAAAAAAAACTAATATTTGGGCGATTGCGATTGTGAACTATTGAAAACCCTTTAACTGTCCAAGTTTGCTAATCAATTTTATGTGCCGCTCGGCCTGAAGATGGTGTCAATCATCGTTAGATGGCTGTACAAGAGGATGAAAGAAGAGCTCGACAAATGCATGCTTAACCAAGACTTGCAGCCGATAAGCAGGGAAGTTCATCAGAGGAGTCAAACCATGGCCTGAGACTGGCGGGATAAAATTTTCCGAAATACTCAAGGGCTGGGGGCTTAAGTCCAGCGTTCAACGAGACCGCGACCTTGCATTGGTATTGTTAGGTGAACTCATGTTATTACAAAGACAGCAAAGTGGCATTCACCTGCACATCCCTGCAAGTCTCGAATGGTTATGCGGTCGTTAGTTACTTACCGAAGGCGGACCCTGCGCCTGGTCTGGGACAGGATGAGTTGGGGCAGATGCCAAGGCTGCTATATAATTTCGGCTGGGATCTTCAATTGTCTGTAGGACTGATCTCTTGCTGGAACTCGAAATTGAACAGATTTAGTCCTTGTAGGATATGCGAATCCTAAGGGCTGGTTTGTAACAACTAAAACAGGTCGTAATGCCCAATCGAAGACAATGTCTCCGCAGCAGGTTCCCAGGATGCGCGGACACGCTGTTGGCAGCTCCCCTTGTTCCTCCATGATCCGGCCATTTAGGCTAAAAACTAGACTGGCTAGGGCCGGCATACCGAGAGTAAAGAATCAGTGCTTGGGCTGACTCCACACATGAGTGCAGGTTGGCAATGGCTTGAATGGCTTGGGTCATTGTAGTTGGTGATGACCCTTGCTAATGCTGCATGGCTCTAGAATTCGCGCGGGACGATGCTTAAATCGAGCCTTACAGTGTAACATTAGACGCACCTTCATTCCCGATATAAACGTGTCGCACCCGGTAATGGAACACACAGCCAACATTCAATTAGCGGAGGTCGGTCGAGAATGCTACCACATTGAGATCGCTTCTCCCAAAACCAGATGCCACCCTCAATCTTTGAGAAAGCATTTGTATTTAGCCTTCTGTTAGTGTGAAACGTTGTCAAAGCTTCAGCTGCAAATTGGCGTAGCCGTCCGACCAACAGGGCTACTTCGACCCTTTTGTAGCAGTTTTAGTTGGTAGTTGTGACTCTCGCATAGACATGCAAGCCGACTCAAGCTGGTGATAGCACCCAGGCAATGTAATTAAGCCCGGCACCAGCAACGTGATGCTCAGATTATCAAGGCCATAGAAGCAGTATAGCGGCCAAGTGAATGAGCTAGGCATCTCCACCAGCTGTACATAGTGGAAAGTAACACAACCAGGCTCAGTCAAACCTTGGCTGGGATTCTTGAAGAAACGATCATCATTGCCAGCCATCTTGATACCAATGCCACGAAGTGATTCATTAAATGTACTGGTCATTGGTGGTACTATGGCATTTATACATTAAACATTTTTCAGAATTTTGGTACACGTGCATCATTCCTTCCTGTGGATCCGTTTCTCATGCTACCAATGAGTATTTCGAGGACGGGTGTATGGTTCCGTTGACTCGCTGATCTCAATGCATTGTTGGATGAATATCCCGTTCCGTACTGGCTGCGCTACCTCTGGCGGCGTCGAAACCTCTGAAGTTCTCATGACAATCTCTTCTTGGCTTTCGGATTTCGTTACAGCCGTGATCAGGTAAGGATCCATAGGGCCGAGGCGTCGACCAATAATCCCGCGCTCGTGTGGGCTGTGGTTCTCTTCGAGGTTCTGGACACTGTGACTGAGGCTGTAAGCGTAGGGCGTCTTGCTCTGCGATGATCCGTACCCGTTATTGTTCCAGAAACTGCGTTTGAAGAGTGGCATGACCATCGGGGCCTGCCCGACGAAGATACCGACGCAATCCTCACGCAGAGACCATAAAGCCGAGACACCGCGTTGGTTCAACTAGCATCAATCGTTGTGTTAGCAGGTTGTCCCATCGTAGCCGATTTAGATGTACCTACACTAAAGACAAGAACGTAACGCAGAATCGCTGCAAACATGCAGAAGAAGCCCAGGCAGAAAAGGAAGTATAGTCCAAGCTTTTGAGTGCGGTTGATTTGGATTCCAGCGAGGATCTGAAACGGCAGGATTAGGTGAGTATCCTGGAATTGATGGTTGCCTAGAACATACCGGAATGGGCACGAGCAGGATGCAAAAGTCTGTCGTCAGGTTGAAGACAAGAATTACCACGAAGAAGACCTGGTTCTGGGGGACGCACAGAGCTGTGTTGGAACATTGGTTAGTGGTAATTCTTGACGGACGTGCGGCTGAGCGGGAGTGGAATGTTCGTACGTCCAGGATCAGGCCAGACCTGCCACAAGTGATGAAAAGGGCGACACGTAAACGCGAGCGTAAAGATGATTGCGAACGCAGACAGGCCCACAAAGACCATCAATGGCTTGATGAACTTCTCGGTCCAGAGATTGCGGACCACCCGGCTGTAGAAGCAAAGCATGTTGAACTTGAGGGTCCAGAGGATGAAGAAATATCCCGTCAGCCCAAAGAAGAACATCTGAGAGCCGTACGTCCACTGCGCCCGCTCTTCCTCCTTCATGTCCCTCCTTTCCTCGAATGTCAAGTCGGACGTGTGACGTCCTTCGGCAACCTGTACGAAGACCTGCCCGATGACTGGAGCGGCAATCCACATGCACTGCAAAAACGCGGAACAGATTAGAGGCTGGCAGACGATGCTGGGGTGGGAAGGGGGCTGGGATTCCTGCAGGACACTTACAGCCACGACAATGATACCGTAGTCATCCAGCTGGTAGTTCGAGAAGCCGACCAGCTTCGTGCGGCAGAAGATTCTCGCCACAATCATCACCATACCGATCACGAAGAGAATCCATATTTCGACGATTTGAACTGCGAGTCCCTGGTCCATGGTCGCTGGCAGGATGGATGATGGCGAGGAGAGAGCGCAGAGCGAATTGCCGTCGGGCGCATTGGGGAAAAGAGACTTTTCCTCACAAGAGGAGTTTCTTTTTTGTCGAGAGGGCGTTGGTCTTTTCTTTTCGCCAGGAGACGTTGCTTTTTGTGGCAGCTGGATCAATTTGCGACAAGCGAGTTTTTTGCTGCTATGAGGGCGCAACAACAATTGGGGGGGCATTCAAAGGCCAGCACAAGCCATCATGCCTCAGAAACCTTTGGTTAGTAGTCCTGTTGACACTCCGGGGTAATATGCATGCATGGATTGGGATCTGCAGAGGCCAGCAGGACCCGTCAACCCTTATACTGGCAAATGACCTGACAACAAACAGTCTCTTGTTTCCGAAACGGGGAGATGGGGCTAGCGCACGCCGCTGATGTATTTGCCTACTGGTTCCCTTCTTGGTGTGTGCCTGTCATTTTTCAGTTGTCTTATTTGCCCTGCTGTTCCGTGTGAGAGGCGTCTGCAAGGGAGACCCAGTCACTCCAACTTCGCGGCGCTGTGTCAGGCAGGGCGTCCCGGTTGACCCAGGTTCTCGGCCTTTTTAAGAGAGCGGCAGACGAGATGTGCGACGAACCAGCCTATGGGATATGATACGTAGAGCGACCTGCATCTCCCTTGACTCAGGGGTGGACGCGCGCCAAGACGTTGAAACCGAACCAACCGCATTGTCACTGGCAGGGTCAGGAGATGTTTGGCCGTCCACCTGCAGCGACATGCGGCCATTTTATTCCACATTGATGCTTTAAAGGAAATGCTCGTCTAGAACCCCGCCGCAGCAGCACGGGAAAAGCACTCAATCCAACCTTCTCAACCTGCACTCAGGCTCGGCTGCTCCCTTCGCCTGCAAACGACGTGTCTCAAGATCGGCATCATTTCCGAACCCCGTGCTCCTAATCGCAAGGAGAGAAGCGCGTCAGTCAGGAAAAAAAACCATGGTCGCGCCCATCAAAGTCGCCGTCACCCAGGCGGAGCCAGTCTACCTGGACCTGGCCGGCTCTGTCAGGAAGGCCTGCGGGCTCATTGCCGAAGCCGCGCGGAATGGTGCCAAGCTCGTTGCCTTCTCCGAGTGTTGGCTCCCAGGGTATCCCGCCTGGGTCTGGTGAGTACTGCCCCCATCCCGTCCGTGTCTATGCGAAATGAAGTCTCTAACGGACGGCCTGCGTGCCCCATAGGGCCCGGCCCGTCGACTTTGAACTGCAGACGCGGTACATCTACAACTCGCTCGAGCTCCAATCAGAAGCCATGGAGGCCGTCAAGGCCGTCGCAAAGGAGAATTCGATCGCCGTTGTGCTCGGTTTCTCTGGCAGGAGCGAGACCCATAGCATTTACATCTCACAAGCCATCATCTCCCCACAGGGCGAGGTCGTGTTGAGTCGGCGCAAGATCAAGCCCACGCATATGGAGCGAACAGTCTTCGGCGATGGTGGAGGCAATGACCTCAACAATGTCGTCGAGGTTGATTTCGGTCCCGAGCACGGCAAGGTCAAGGTTGGCTGTCTCGCCTGCTGGGAGCACACGCAGCCATTGCTTAAGTACCACAGCATCTCCCAGGGAGAGGTCATCCACATATCCATGTGGCCGCCCCTTGACCCAACCACCGGCCCAGAACACCCGGGCCTATGGAGCATGACTGCTGAAGGTAGCCAGAACCTTTCGCAAACCTACGCCATTGAGAGCACCGCCTACGTTCTGCACTGCACCTCGGTGTGCTCACAAAAAGGCATCAACGTCTTGAAGACGCAGGACGGGCTTGCATGCCGGCAACCAGGCGGCGGTCACAGCTGCGTGATCGGCCCCGATGGGCGTCGCTTGACTGACCCTCTAGGTGATGGGAGCCCCGTCACCGAGGGCATCGTCTACGCAGAGCTTGACCTCACCAAGGTGGTTGCGACACGGGGGTTCTTGGATATCGTTGGCCACTATAGCAGACCAGATCTCCTGTGGCTAGGTGCCGACAAACAACACAAAAAGGTTGTTGTAGAGAGGCGGTCCAAGCTGTCAGTGCAGGAGAACGGGTATCATGGTTAAGGAGTTCTGGCCCGGTAGCATTCGCAAAGTTCCTGTAGCATTGTTCTGATAGAAGATGTAATATTTGCATGATATCATACCCATCACAACCTGCGATTCCAACGTCAAGGTTGCAACGAGAGGCATCGTGCCGTCCCAGACATTCCAAGGAGGACGGAATCAACTTGCACGTGTCCTTGTATAGAGAATTTCTTTCATTTCAAGGGTGGCCCGAAAAGGGTTTTGTTTTTCCGACGTCGGACCTTGGCCATACGCCTTGAGAGATGTCCCTTCAAGGTCCGTGCCATCGCATGTAAGAAAAGAAACGTTGCGTACTACACCTATGCAAAGTCCCGAAGGCCAACAATCCAATTATCCGCCTCGTCATCGTACGAACAATGGCGCGTATGCAACCTTGACGATGAAGGGCCTGAAAAGACAAGAGTTCCATGAGTCATCAGATCCCGGTTCTGGGGGAAGGCTGTGAGATTGCATGGGGTTATCCGCATATATTGACCAGCTGGTCCAAGGGGCTCGGAGGTTTTCTTAAACCACATCATCACCAGGTGAGGCTCTCGGGGTGTTTTATGGAGCCCGTGCCCTGTCACATTCCTGAACTTCTGTGGCTCGATTTGTGGCTTGAGGTCCTGCGATCGGCTTGGCGATTTTCTCGCTTCGATCCCTGCAGATGACTACTGCATCCCAGCAGGACGGAGCCACCAATGGCATCAAAGTATCAGCTCGATATGCTCGATATTTCTAGCTTGGACCCTGTGAGGGCTCCATACTGGATGTCTTTGATGCAAATTATCAGGCCTCGCAGACCAAAGTCCGGTTTGAACACGCCGAAAAGGATTAGGGCGTATTTCTTTTTCGCAACGTCGAATCCGACGGATGATCTTCCAGTAAGGGATGGTCTCCACGGGCGGGTAGCATGATTAGACGACGACCGCGCCGCCAGTGAGATTTCTCCTCTCTTACAACCTGACACAAAACAAGGCCTGTTTGTGTACGCTATTGCATCGCATTTGCAGGGTTGAAGTCGTAGTTATAAAAGCAGCTTATGGGTCATCGAACTTCGGTCTGAGCTCACCTCTAAGTTGCTAGCGCTGCAGCCCCTCCACCGAGACACTCAGCCCCAAGTGCGCCTTCATCGTCCACAGATCGTCTCAATGGCCCGCCTCAAATTTTCCCCTAAGCAGTTTGCGGCATGGTACCTCGTCCATGCAAGGGATGATGTCCTCCTCACCTCCGATCAGCAGTATTGGTACCAAACTGCAGGTAGCGCTTTGGCGACCCTTCTAGCCGGCGCTCAGTACAGTGAACAAGACCAGCTGCGGATTCTTTATCGTTTTGCGTACCTGGTAGCTCCGTTTCTGGGCCCTGCCCCAGAGCCAGACATGGCGCTGTGGCCGAGCTTCATGACGGATGACCATACGCCAATCGAACTGAGTTGGGATTTTCATACCGGCACAGAACCACCGACTATCCGCTACTCAATTGAGCCCATTTCTCCAGACGCTGGAACTTGTTCGAATCCTTACAACGCCAAAGCCGGGCCAGACTTTAGAAGAGCCCTGCTGAAGACCTTTCCTGACACTGACACAACCTGCCTGTCCCATTTTGAAAAGTTCTTTTGCCAACCCTGGGACAACGACGTGCCAGAAGGCCATCTTTCTACGGTATTCTGGGCGTTCGACCTACGTGACACAGCGAGCACGAGCAAGGCATACTTTTTTCCAGGCACAATAGCTCGTGCGACGAAGCAATCTAACTTGGCCGTTGTGACGAGAGTCATTCTTTCTGCGCCGGGCTTCTGTCTGAGAAAACAGAATCCACTAGGTGTTTTCGTGGGATATGTTGAGCAGCATCCTCAACTGCAGCTTGAAGTGGATATGTTGGCGTTGGATCTCGTCCCCATTGACGAATCTCGCTTCAAGATCTACTTTAGGGACAGAAGGACCAGCTTTGCCTCAGTGCGGGAAAACATGTCACTTGGGGGCCAAATACAGGGCGAAGAGTTCGAAATCGGTATGCAAAGGTTGAAAACACTGTGGGACGCCCTGATGGGTACCCGTGGCTTGCCAGATGACACGCCCCTGCCGGACAATGACCATAGGACGGCCGGTATCCTATACAATGTCGAGTTCCGGGCTCAGAGCAAACAGCCCAAGGTCAAGATCTACATCCCGGTCCGGCATTACGCCAGAAACGATGAACACGTTGTCGAAACGCTTATATGGTTTCTCTCTAATGAAAATAACAGCCAGTCGGAATTGCGTAAAACTGCAGCACGTCCTGAGCAGTACCAAGCATGCCTACACGGCATTTTGTAAGTTCCAGTCTACAAAGTTCTCTACTCAATCATTTGAATCTAATTTTTCTTTCCAGTAACAAAGCTGATATGACCGCTGGTTCCGGTATTCACACTTACATTGGCTGCTCTGTGCAGAACCACGGCAAATTACGAGTGGTATCCTACATCAACCCGCAAGTTGCCAAGTTCAGACACAAATAGCCAGAAACAGCAGTTCTACCAACCATCACATGGATGACAAACGACCTGACATTTACATGAGCATTGGTGGCCAAATTTGACAGCGCTTTGGAGTTGGGAGGATACTTGAATTTCTCATGTTATTGTCGGACTGGGTTTTATTTTTGTTTTTTTTTTTTTTATTTTTTTGGCATTTACTAACATTGAACATACGTTGGATGGTTTCTCAAGTCTTGGCACATAATAGACGGGAGAGGAGGTGGCATTGTGTGTACGTGAAAGAAAGTCAGCAGTTTCCATTACACGGCGTTCTGTACGTTTCTTCAGAGGAAATAGGGTTTATTCATTGATATCTTGCTTGAGGCCACGGCAAGACGCCTCGGAACCACGATGGCTTCTGTTTTGACATGATGCAATGAAGGGCTATGGTGGCGTTATAAGCTAAGCGAAAGAAAAGACTGTGACGATTTGCAGATGCATACGAATCGGAGTGGGCTTGTTATTTGGATGTCGGAGAGAGGAATCGATGTTTTTTTTTTTTTTTATCGCAGCGTGGTTGTGAGAATTCCAGTGAACTTCGTGGCCAGCACCCTTGACTGATTGGCAACGCAGTACATGCGCACGGAAGATGAGGGCCGTAGGCCGGTGCAGTACTATCCTCCTGCTAGATTGTGAGAGTTCGCGTGACTTTTGCATCAACTCTATGGGAAATCGTCGGTTACAGCGCACGGTGAACTGAGTTTGCGCGACGATGGACCTGGCAGCAGCTGCAAGCTCAAATGCGAATATTAATATTCGTGACTCATATTCCGAATGTATGCTGCCAACCTTGCCCTGATTGCTCACAAGACCATTCACTGCTATGTTATGCTGTGCAATGTTATGCCACGAGCGAAACACATGACACGGTGCTTGTCACACACAGAGAGCGCACAAACAGCGTGGCGCGCCATCACTCGGATTCTCAAAGTCTCACGGCTGTCGCATCCTTCAAAAATTCTGCAACTTCACAACCTGCTCCATCAACCTTGGTGTCTCACGCGCTACGTGATTCATTGTTTCACACCTTTTAACGAGGAACGCACTGTCGCGACAGAAGAAAAGTGTGCTTAATCGAAAATTGCGACATTTTCGTCATCACATCTAGTGGGCAGCCGACATGCGCCTCAACATCGTCGACTTCGCCGAGGTCCAGAGAGATCTAGATACCGGTGACCCAACCAACTTCAACACCAACTTCCACAATGCGGAAGAAGTTCCGGGGACTACGCTGCCTACTGAAGCCCCGTATTCATTTGAGCGATGGCTTCCGCTGATCATGGAGTCGCGCGGCTTGCAAGCCTGCCAACTGCAGATCGTCAACCTCCTACCGGCGCAGGCTCGACTCATGGTGCAAGCTGCAGCAGCCTCGGTCCACACGAAGGCGTTGAACATGGCATTAGCGGAGGATCTCGAGGAAGAGGTGCATCCTGCCTTCAGGCACTTGGAATTTCCCCCAGAGGGTCTGTTCGTGCGTTTCGAAGACTGCTCCCCCAAAGACGGTGCCCAGACCCGCCCTGGCAAATTGTCGCTAAACTCAGTCAACGAGATCATCCTCCGGCTTACGACATCCATGAGGGCTTGTGGAGCCATTTCTAAAGCTCTCAGCAGAGGCAGCGAAAGCGTAAAGATGTTCTTCCTCCCATTCGATTTGGGCATGAAGACGGAGAAGGAATACCGCGTGTTCTGCATGCCAAAGTCCTTGGCCGTCACAGCGATAAGCCAATATCGATGGCACAGACCGTGGATTTTCAAGCACAACAGCCCAAGCGAGATGCACGCATTTGCGGCAGATGTCTACGAAGGGGTGCAAGAAATCCATGGCCAGATAATGAAGACTCTCCAGAGAGATGCAGTTGATGACCTGCACGAATTGATGTGGTCACAGGGGTTCTCTTTCGACGTTTTCTACGACGACATTGCCCGAAAATGCTCGCTAGTTGAGTTGAACACGTTCGGCGCACAGAGTGGTTGCGGCTCATGCCTTTTCCACTGGGTCAAAGACCGAAAGCTATTGTATGGCGAAGAATTGATGGACGTGGAGTTTAGAGTGGCAGTATAGGGATTTAGATCCAGTCACTGTTATGCGTGGCGATGAGAATAACGCTGAAGCCCTTGTGCAGATTGAATATGAATCCCCAGTTCCGAATCCCAGATCAAAAGTCCCTTTGCTCCAGCCGCCTCACTACAATGAGACATCATGTAGCCCCTCCTGCTGGTTGCATTATTCTCCAATGTCGAATGAGAAGCATTCCGGTCAATACCCGCAGCATTGTGCGGACAGGATCAAGAACCGGTGAACTTGAATGCGACACAACGCAAATCAGACGAGTCTAGCTCATTTTATTCTGTCGCTCAAACGAGTTAGATCATTGCATGAAAGTTCCCCTCGTCCCCGCCCTTCTTGGCAGACAAATCAGAGGTCGCAACAGGAGCCTGAGTTGTCGTCTTGCGCATCAGCTTGCCATTGCCCGGCTGGGATGCTGCATTCGTCGTCTTGCATGTGGACCCAGTATCAATACCGTTGTAGGAACCGTAATGCATCCGACCTCTGGGAATAACAAGCATCTCCAGTATAATCAATTGTTATGTCATGTCTATAGCATAATTAAACTATTTTAGGTGCAAATGTTACGATAGTCCCGGGATTTGCGCTTCCTAACCACTTGTAAAATCTCAAATCATTCACATGCTGGAGAAGTCACTGCGCCCGGTTCGCAGTCCCAACACGAGCATTTGCGAGAAACTAAGGCGCCACACTGGGTTGCATGAAGCTGACCCTGCAAGGTTGTGCTTTGGAGTCGCCTCGCGAAGCTACCGAACCAGTCAGACCTCCAAACCCGTCAGCATCCGCTTGTTCCCTGTCTCGGAAGCACTAATGGTTTCTTTGGAAAATATGGATGAGGCAACGATCCGCTGATAATTGGTAGCTGACGGCCTGCATGGGCATAACTTCTTGCTAACTACGGCATACTTGTGGCTTGCTGAAATGGCCGGTCGATGAAACAGTCCGTGTACTTATGTTTGGATCCTACGACACGCCGTCCAGGGTGGGACTGAGGGTTGTATGGATGAATATAAGTATGCCGGCCTTCTCGCACGAATTCGTTCCGTAAACCAGCACCACATCGAACAGTTCGATAACAAAAATCTTTACTCATAACATCTTCAAACCATCAACATGGTGGTATGTAACTCATTGTCCCGAAACTGCCTATGGATGCTAACTGCGGATCGGTAGAACTTGACTGACAACCACGGCGATATCATCGTCTCCAACGCTGGAAATTGGTACAAGATTACCCTTGCCGACGGAAGCGAGCTTGGCTTAGGTGACAGGTACTCGGGTGGATCAGTCTCCGAGGCGAACGGCAGAACTTTGGTCAAGATTGTGCCTGCTGGGCAGGGTTTGGTATTCCGCTACCAGAGATTCGACGGCGATGACCGAACAGGCCAGGGCTGGCCGATTGGCGACAAAGGCTACCTCCGTGGGCTTCAGGTCAAGTCTGATGGCACCGAACAGATCATGAATATGAGCCTTTCTTGGGAACCCAGCAAGCTCTGCCTATACAACGACAACTCGAATTATGGGCTCTTGGCCAACCAGCTACCCGGCAATCGAGTTGCCTTGTATGGCTACAACAGACATGGCACTGTCTGCGGACTTCGCGTGACTTCGGAGAAGTGGGTCGTTGCGCATGAGAGCACTCATGCTCTGGCTCTGGACTGCGAATTTGTGAAAGTCGGAACTGGCAGGTTCACAGGCAATTTTTAACATTGCGGGGGCTTCAGTACTAGGGTTACAGATTGAATAATACTTGTGTATTGAAATCAAGTTTGTAGCTTCTCGTCATATCTCGGCCTGAACCCGAATCATGCTTTGATCGGAGAGATCAATGGGAGACAGGTGAGTGAATGTGCGAGCCTTTACTTTAATAATTGAAAGAGAGAAAAAAGAAAAAAACAACCAGTCCAATTACCTCATCATTCCAATTGCCAAAGATGTACGGAGATGGTATAGTCGCCAGCGCTCGGCCGTGAGTCATCAACAGCGCATAGACGTGGTAAGGAGATTTGAAGCTTGTGCTAACATGGCTTTCTTGTATAATCCACGAGTATCAGGCAAACAGACGAGATGCTGTGCTGTGGAAACGGGGATTTAAAATCCCGGCGCTAGGCCAACACGTTAGTTTAGGGTCAGCAGTCTTCGACAACCACAAGGCTCCACTCTGTCAACGTCCAAAGTCATGTCACTGTCCTTTTTGGTTGATAACACCGCCGGAACTGTTCTACATTCTCCATGAATGCCGGATTTCATGCTCATCCATGAGACAGCAGACACGAATTAGCACCAGTCATTACGGCCCTGCACCGTGGGGTCAATCGAACCATGAGTCGAGTAATCAGCTTTTCGGAAGGTCAGTTTTTACAAGCGGTAGTCCAATGATCCCTATGCACGCAAGCTTAAGTAAGAAAGTAGTGCAGGAGCATAGCTCTGAGAATAGCTGTTGGATCATTCTTCATGGTAGAGTCTACGACGTTAGTCTCCCTCGCGATCCGTAACTGCAGCTGTCACGGCTTGTTTGACACCGCCTTTTTAGATCACAGCATTTGTGCCCCAACATCCAGGAGGTCGACATATCCTATTGAAATATTCCGGCAACGATGCAACGACAGCATTTGACGCGGTTCACCCCAAGGAAATCCTGGAAGAATATCTCAAGCCCGAGCAACAGTTAGGGGTTGTGGACGCGCCAAAAGCACAACAAGCATATGCCCCCTCAAGTATTGCCCCAATCCCGGGCACAGAGATCAAATTGCCTCCTCTCGCATCCTTGCTTAGTGTTTCCGATGTTGAGTCGCTTGCCATGCAGGTGCTGTCACCAAAAGCAATCTCCTACTACGTTTCAGCGTCGGACGATGAAATCACAAAAGCACAGAACAATTTGATCTACCGCTCCATCTTATTACGGCCTCGTGTCTTTGTTGACTGCACAGAATGCTTCCTAGCCACAACAATTATTGGACAGAAAGTTGGTCTGCCCATCTTTGTCTCTCCGGCGGCGATGGCCCGCTTGGCACATCCCGCAGGGGAGGCAGGTATCGCAGCGGCTTGCTCGAAACAAGGCGCGCTGCAAATAATCAGTAAGAATGCTTCCATGTCTCCAGCGGACATTGTTGCTGCAGGGCCCGACGCGGTCTTTGCTTGGCAGTTGTACGTTCTTAAGGACATTTCTGCGACAGAAAGAACATTGGCACAGATTCGAGAAATCCCACAAATCAAGTTCATTGTCTTGACACTCGATGCTCCATTTCCAGGAAAACGAGAAGCAGACGAGCGTTTCAAAATGGCAGAAGTCGCTGGTGGTGCCCCGCCCCAAACATGGGGTACTGAAGGGGGCTTAACATGGGCAGAAACTCTGGCGTGGCTTGTTCAGCACACAAGTCTGCCGATCGTTCTGAAAGGGGTCCAGACGCACGAGGATGCTCTGATTGCGACGCAGTATCCGGCTGTCAAAGGCATAATCCTGAGCAATCACGGTGGGCGAGCGCTCGATACAGCGCCTACGCCAATCCATGTTCTGTTGGAGATAAGAAAATACTGTCCAGAAGTCTTTCAACACCTAGATGTTCTGGTTGATGGCGGCATCAAGCGGGGAACGGACGTCGTGAAAGCCCTCGCACTGGGAGCCAAGGGTGTTGGCATTGGTCGCGCTGCCCTCTACGGCCTTGCTGTCGGTGGACAAAAAGGGGTGGAAAGAGTCCTGGAAAGTAAGTAAAAGTCGGAAAGTTACCCAAGGCGTTTGATGGGTAAGCTAATCTTGCACAGTTTTATCTGCCGAGACGGCGACTGCATTGAGGTTGCTGGGCGTGAAGAGCACAGCAGAACTCGACCCCCAACACGTAAGTCCACTTCACAGATTTGCAACAAAAACTCATTTACATCTCATATATAGGTTAACGCCCGAATGGTCAGCTCCAGAATTTGAGGTCAGAAGTCGTGGGATCGAGTTTGGGTGCCTCCCAAGTGTTTGGAAAGATTGACAGTCGAGACAAAGAAAATAAGCATGCTCTGTTCATAATAGGCAGCAGATCATAAGCATCAAAATAGATTGTATAGATCAAGCAGGTTGCAGATTTCCACCTTGAAAGTCCTTGTTATTTAAAAACAGGCTCCAATCCAAGTCCGTGAAGGTCAGTTGGTCGTCACACCAACCAAGGAAGTTGGATTCACTGTTCGAAGGCGTCTGTTCGGACTCCTCTGACTCAGTAGACGTTGCCTCAAATAAGGCCGATATGATGTCTGGGCCTTTATCCGACGAACGCATCCACAATCTCATCTCAGAGAATGTTTCCAACGCTTTCATTAGCCATGCTTTTCCGGACTCCTGTGCTTCGATATTGGGCTGTGTCTGTGAACGTCCCATGACAATTAGCAATACCGGAACCATGCAGGCTTGGAAGAGATACCAAGCTGCGTTCCAGGCGTGTATTCTGTTGGGTGTCCAGTAGAGTGCTATTGACTCAATTGCCTCGCCGGAGACTTTGCGGCAGGTTTCGACGACCTCCAAAGCCTGGCCACATATTTGGTCAACTGGCACGCGGTCCCTCACCATGTAAACGACTAAGGACCGCAGCAGGATTAGGCGGATGTTGAAATACCGATTTCTCATGAACTCTCGAGATATCGTAAGCCGACTTGGAGAATTGATGGTTGAGACCAGCACTGGTGGTAATGACTGGTACCAGACCTGGAGTTCTTGGTCAAAAGCCAGAGCTTCAGAAAAGCTTAGGCGATTGAATTGTGCGAAGCGATGCTGTACTCGAGTGGAGATAAGGCAGAACTGGCAGCTGGCGAGAAGAGAGAGAACGGCGTGATCATCTTCCGAAGCAGGAGTTGGAAGCCTCGCATCCATCGTATCCAACTCCCATCGCCCTGAGGTCGGTCGGCCAAGTGTCATGCTGGCCCATGTATCAAGGCAGAACAGACTCCACCACGTCCTTCTAGCAGCCTCGGCTTGTTTTACTCTCCCAGTGTTTTGATCTGCCCCGGTCCAGCTTCGCCGCGTGGATTCTCTGTGTAAACCCAGGGCGATAGCCATGCGCTGTGCCGCCCCTAATATGGCATAGCCCATGTTCGGAGCGTTTCGGTAATGGAGATACATGCCCCCAAGTAGACAGAATGCTTGAAGGCTTTCCAGGTTCCCAGCACCGAGGCTATCCAAGTCGAGGTAACTGCGCGCCTGCGCGTAGTACTGGTCATGGAGAGAATCACTGCCGGAAGCAATAGATCCAAGGATGATCACCATGTGAAGAAGGCCTAGCCATCCAGTGTCCCTGCGCTGACCAGCTAGGTAGGTCGCACGAAAGTCTTCCTCGTCAAGCATGGGCACTATGGCGTGAACATGTTCAAAGTAGAAGTCAATGCAGCGTTGCTCCCTCAAGGTACTTGGGTAAACATTGAGGCTGCACATGTTTGGAAATGGTGAAGCCTGTGAGGATTCGTTATCCGTCCATGCCCTCGCCCGATCGGCTATGAGTCGTTTTGCCGACGGACATAAGCGGAATATCGCTCTCAGTATCGCGCTGACCGAGCCAATGCCCAAGTACGAACGTCTATGTTGATCTGTTGCAAGATTGATGGCGTTAATATCGTCCGCAGCTTGCTGAGCGAGAGGTTGACGCCTAGACTCGTCCCATTGACGCTGTGTCGCCAGCTCTCCGCATGGTGATGCCGGGCCGGAGTCTTCGGGGCTGGGCGCATCCAATACAGGCCCGGCGAGTGGAGAGACCAGGGGCCTCTGTGAGGGCGTATGGACTATTTGCAGAATATTCAACAGCTCTGGGAGAGACTTTGTGCTCAGATCTTCAAGATCTTCTTCCGCAAAAAGCAATTCTAGGATACCAGTCCTGGAGCGCAAACGCTCTGACAACTCTTCATGCTCACTTTTCTTAACAGCACTTCGCCTGTGACGCTGGCGATAGGCGCACAGGTGCGAGACCTTGTGGAAGCAGCAGGAGCTGAGATTTGTTCAGTGGCTGAGATCATATCCAATGAAGCAGTCTCACCTGCACGGTTGTTGGCCATCACACTTTACTTTTCGTCTAACAGTGTCTCAGTGGAGCGCTCGGTGCTTACAGAGGAGCCGGTGCTTACCTGGTGCATTCCGAACAAGACCTGTTCAATCTTCTGCGAGTCCCCGCCTGGAACAGGCCATCTGTATGCGCTTCTGAGACATTCGACATGATCGACCAAGAGTTGCAGTGGGTATAATCGGAAATTCACGACACCGAGAACATGGGAGCGAAGGGATTCCAGTGTCGGAGATTTGAAGCTCCGAGGCTAGACTCGGAACAAGCAGGATATACAAAACCCCGCAACAACTCGGGGTCTTATAATTCCGGGTTACTTTAGTGCTAACCCAGCATTCGGTACACTTTGGGCGTCAAGGCCGAGAGAAGGCACTCGGTTTACGGGTCTATCTTAGAATGGTTCTGTAAGGCAACGACTACAATAGCACTACTTAGATTCGATCATTCCTGATTTTTGGGGGGTATTTTGACTGCACTTCCTGACGTCAGGTCTTCACAATGCTCCGTTCCCAACATCAGCTAAGTGATGGGTGGAAAGTCCGACAGGCGGATGACAGTGCAGAGGAAGCATGGCTCCCTGCAAGAGATATTCCAACCCAAATTCATCTCGACCTGCTCGCAAACGAGAAGTGCGCCACCCGCCCCCCCAAGTACTTCCTAATCCTGAAGTGTGGCGATTGACACATCAATAGGATCCCTGACCCTTTCCTGGACCTTAACGAATTAGCAGTAAGATGGGTGTCAGAAAAGGGCTGGGTATATCGGAGACATTTCCAGAACCCGGCTACCCTGGAGACACAGGAGCCAGTGGTCACAGATCTTGTCTTTGAAGGTCTTGACACCTTTGCGACTGTCTTTCTGAATGGTGTGGAGATTCTGCGTTCTGACAACATGTTTCTGTCTCACAGAGTTGATGTCTCAAAACACTTGAAAGACGAAAATACTTTGGAAATTGTGTTTGACTCAACCGTACTTCGCGGCCGTCAATTGTTGGAGGAACACAGCCACGAACACACATTCTATGTTCGCCAAACCGAGGCCAGCCGGGTGCCCGTCAGGAGTGCACAATACAACTGGGGTTGGGACTGGGGCCCCATCATGCTAACAATGGGCCCATGGAAACCTATCTATCTAGATCGATACGTTGCGAGGGTCGATGATGTTTGGGTTCAGTACGAACTTGATGCAGATCTCGACCACGTTTCCGGTACGGCCTTTGCCGTGGTCACTGGGTCCGGCGTCTCATCAGCCAAGCTCTCAATATCTCTTGACGGGGTTTCATTGTGCGAAGAGGAATGCAGCGTCGATTCGAACGGATTGTCACAGATGCAATTTCATATTCATGGGCTAAAGCTTTGGAATCCTTTTGGATACGGCGAACAAACACGTTATCAGGTCAAAGCTGCTATTGGTTCTTTAGACGAAAAGTCCCGACATGTTGGCTTCCGTCGCGCCGAGCTTATTCAGGAACCGGATGAGTATGGCAAATCGTTTTTCTTCCGCATCAATGGCATTGATGTGTTCTGCGGCGGTTCTTGTTGGATTCCCGCCGACAGTTTCCTGTCGCGGATGACGCCCGAAAGGTATCATGATTGGATGAGGTTGATGGTGGAAGGCAACCAGAATATGGTTCGAATATGGGGAGGTGGGTAGATTGCCTTCAACCCAATTTGCAGCATACGACTAACACCATACAGGTGGTATCTATGAACACGATGCCTTATATGATGCTTGTGACGAATTAGGAATACTGGTTTGGCAAGATTTTGGCTTTGCTTGTGCCTCCTACCCAGCTTATCCTTCGTACCTTGCATCTGTCGAGGCGGAGGCGAGGCAAAACTTACGCCGATTGAGGTCGCATCCTAGTTTGGTCATTTGGGCTGGCAACAATGAGGACTACCAGGTACAAGAGAGATATAAACTGGAGTATAACTACGAGGACAAAGACCCGCAGTCATGGCTCAAGTCAACCTTTCCGGCTCGGTATTTGTATGAATACTTATTGCCCAAGATTGTATCGGAAGAAGATCCCGCTGTGGTCTACCACCCGAGCAGTCCTTGGGGCGATGGGAAGCATACTGCGGATCCCACAGTTGGCGATAAACATCAGTGGGATTGTCAGTTACTTCTACCCTCTCCAACAACCAGAACCCAACATGCTAACAAATCTAGTATGGCATGGAGCTATGTTCAGGTACCAAGAGGCGCCAACACTATCTGCGCGGTTCATCAGCGAGTTTGGCAGTAGGAACTATTCTCCCCACTACAGCATACAACGATTCCACGGAGCTTCTTCTGACTTAAACATAGTGGAAGCGTACCCTCACCTCGAGACAATTCGCGGCATGATCCTTGACCCCCGGGAACACCACCCAGGGTCCAAAATGATGGACTTTCGAAATAAGGCTATTGATCACGAACGTCGAATGATCACTTACGTTGCAGAAAATTTCAGGATCAAGTACGATCTCGCCTCGTTTACACACTTGACCCAAATTGTTCAGGCGGAGACGATGACCTATGCGTACGAATCGTGGCGCCGCGAATGGGGCTCACGCAAATGCGGAGGTGTCTTGGTGTGGCAACTGAACGACTGCTGGCCTACGATGAGCTGGGCTGTGGTCGACTACCACCTGGTCAAGAAGCCTGCTTTCTACGCCATAGCAAGAGCTATGAAACCCCTTGCGGTTGGAATTTCTCGGAAGCATCACAGTTGGACTGCAGGGCACGATGACCCCACTGCATCCTCGAGAGACATCAAGTTTGATGTCTGGATTGCTAGCAGTCTACTTGAGCCTACTCAAGTTGATGTGAACATTCGATTCATCTCTATCAAGACCGGTGAGGATCTGACAAGCCCAATACGCTTGACAAGTGTTGCTCGGCCAAACGATACTACTGAAATCCTGAAAGAGCACAGTGGTCCGGACGCGAGCGCTGAGTCTTGCGGCTCTCGAGAGCAGTTCGACTTGGATCGTTATAACCCATACGTGATCCACGTGACTGTCGTGGCGGAAGACAAGGTCTTCGCAACGAACACTTCTTGGCCGCAACCGATAAAGTATCTCGATCTGGGTCCTCGAAAAATAGATTTCCAGGCCGCATCAAGCACTTCGATTGCCATAAGCAGCAAACATCCCATAAAGGGTTTCGTGTTCCAAGAAGACAAATCTACCCGCTTCAGTGATAATGGGTTCGACTTAGTTCCTGGGGAAAAGACTGTGATTACAGTTCAGGGAGTGGACTTGAGTTCTCTCAAATATACCTACATCGGAGGGCAAGAGAGTGTTATAAGTATTTAGGTTTATACAAGGAATAACCTTACCAGGACAGGACAATGAATGTTTAACACAACGAAGCAAGCTGTATGAAGTTTCTGTCTACCATGTTAACGCACCGAGCTGGAGGCTGACCCTTGCAATGGTGGCTAAGGGAGTGGGACAGACTTTTGGCTACTGGACATTATTCGCGGTCCCTTCCTAACTTACCATCATGCTGGCTCAGATGTTTGAGCAATGGTTATTTGAGTAAATGCATGTAGGCTACTGCCCATCAGCAGCGAGGGGATGACCAACAAACATAACATCTTAGTAGAGCATTTTGAGATTAAAAACCCACCTTAACCAATCGGCAGCCGGACATGAGACTGCGCATCTCACAATGCCTGCACATACTTATCTTTGCTATTGGTTCAGATCATGATGAGGAATAAAATCTCCATGTGTTCTTATACAAGTTTGTTTAAAATTCGTACCAAGAACCACTTTAGACTTCGCTTAGAATGAACCTTTGACATATATCTATCTGTGGCTTGATGCACTGAGGAGGCTCTTGTTCTGCGTTGCTGGAAACAAAGCATGCTTGTATAGTAATTTTGGCTTTTTGCCCATCATGACTCGTTACACAAATCATTTAAAGCCCTCAAGCATTTCTGGAAGATCCTGAGCACCAAATCGTTTAAAATATAGCATTTTGCTCGACTTGACCATCAAAGCATCTCATAATTCTCTGCTCGTTATATCGACTGGGGAGCATCATCAGTAGCATACACGAAGTCACACCTAGACATATCGCCGAAAGATGAGTTCCAATACCAAGAGAGTTTCTGCCGCGACTCCTCATGAACGAGCTCAATGATCTTTGTACATCGGATCAAGGTGTACATTCTCAAAATATTGGATGTAATCAGCATGCCCTCCATATGATGCTAGTTTGTAAGACGTTATCAATTTCCTCAACGCCGACAATACCGTAGCCCTCAGCAGTAGATCTTGTCAAAGTAACACGGTTGTTGATATTCAAGAGGCCGCTGAGATTGCATGGTGACCACAGAAGACCCTCCTCTGGAATCGTTTGCTGTATGGTGAAGTTTTTCCCAGAGACCCATTCAGACCCGCTTAGCATAAATTTTGTTGAAACTGCACCGTCAGGTGCATGACTGAAGTAATATGTATTGGCCAGACTAGCTGAGACGCCTTGGTCAAGCTGTGCGTGGCCATACCAAGTACTTCCAGTAACGGCATATTGCCACCCGTTAGGTTTTTCCAAGTTGAGATGTAGCAGGCAGTTTCTGGAGCGAGCTGAGACGGGTAGGTTGGGTAACCCGAGCTCAGCCTGGAAAGCATCGAAGGTAGTCGTGAAGTCGGAACGGTCGACCGAGAATGATGAAGAGACCGTTCCTTGGAGGCAGCCGTTACCGGAGAACGAGACGCCATTGAACTTGAGTAACAGCGGGTCTGGGCTTGCCAAGATACTGGCCAATGCCACAGGGCTGAAAACGCCGATGGCTGCGAGTGAAGTGGGAAGCATAGCAAGGAGACTGGCCTTCATATTTTATGGTAGATCAGTTTAAGTCGCGAAGAGGTAGATGAACCACGGCTCTAAGCTAATTTCCAAGGGTAATATTAAGGTAAGACTCCTCTTTGATCTGAGTAACAGATCATAAACTGGATTTAGGCGCAAACAATACTAGTATAGAATGCTGCGACACGTGCATTCCATCCACAAGCTTGTTACAAAACATCTCAGGCTCGCAGATTGTAGTCGACGGGAACAGCGCTTATATGTACCTTATCTCCTCGTCTCAACAATACCAAATAAATAGTGTTGAAACCTAATCCGTGGTCTAGCCCTTGAACTGAGGACTGCCAGATTTAGTTTGGGTTTATCCAAATTAAATTACCTGCAACGAAAAGTGACTGATAAATAAATGGTCAAATCATGTTCTAATTCTTGAAGAGGGGTTGCACTTCTACACTTATGCTGGGGTCAGAATTCGGAACTGATGCAACCGTAAGCAGTCGATTTCATGCAATGACTGACCATTAGAACACGCGCAGGACAGGCTTCGGAGAACGATGAGCCGTTGGCTCTAACTGGAAGGTATGTGCATGCTAAGAACTTGTGGTCGTTCTTGCGCCATGAATGAAGCAATACATGACGAGGTGTGAGTTCGTCCGAGTCACTACCGCTGAACCTCGTTCGGAGCTGCAATTTAAAGTCAAATTGTGAGACTTTGCAGAATCTTAGAAACTTCGGAGATACAAATATTCAATACATCATGCCTGCCCAGATCACAGTATGTGCATCTACTACAGACCTTTTTGCGCTTATCTCATGAGTTTCGCTCAACTCCTGTGCATGCCCTAAGCCCATCCACTTACCTATCCATCGTAAACAACCGCCTAAGAACTTTTCTTGTTCGTGCGAGATGATCCTACTCTGCATCTTGAGTATAAATAGTATGTGCATCACGAGTAGGCCTCCTACCGGTGGCGCTATCTCTATCTTCTCTTGTGGTTCGCGAAAAAGCTCGCGGGGGTCATTCAAGAGGAAATATGGTATGGACGAGAAGGTTGCTTCGACAGCCTGCGACGCAGTCTCTTTCATCCCTGAGGCTATGGCGAATAATTTGGGGCATTTTGGTAGAATCTCCGTACAGCGGACTGCAATGGCTGCAAGCACCACTATACCCTTGCGCCAGATTGCCCAAATAGCCGCGACCCAACCTGCGACCTACGATTAGCAAGATTTTATACACGGCAGTAAGAGACACCTACGATCTAGGTAGACATAAACTTTACCCGGCCAACATATTGTACCATGATGCCCGCTGAGCTGGCTACAAGTCGCCGTTCCGATGTACATGGGTTGCCAAGCTTGAGGCTGGCTTTGGGCCCAGCCGATGAGTATCTCAAAGCATTTTTCCGCGTCAGAGAAAGACCGCCGCAGTTCCGCTTCGTCATGCAAGGCCGACTGATTCAAGTCAAAATGCTTCGTCGATCGCTCAAAAACCTTACCAATTGTCACGGCTAGTTCGTCTAAGCTTGCGGTCAAGCCGGCGGCCGGCGGAGAGAATAAACCGGGCAAGCTCTGGATTGTATTACTCTCGCCAGGGAGCCACCTTTTATCAATGCAAAGGGTGAGTTGTTGGTTCGAAGAATGGCAGTGATGCCGAGAGCGTGCACCGAATGCTCGTTGTCTCCAGACTGAACCGACGAGATGATCTAAAAGGCTTTGTCAGTTAGCCTCCTTGTGTTTTAGTCGTCTCAGCTTACCTCGTATAAACCAAAGAGTATGGCTACGCAAAGCGATTCAACAGAACGAGAAGAAAATTGGCCGACCATGCGTCGCTGAAATGCCCGCAGTTCCATTTGATACAGCCATTGCGCTTTCCGCCTCAGTAACGGTCGGCCATAACGAAACTCTATGCCTTCAAGCGCAATTATCCGGGCCGCGTTTGATACGGCAGATTTAGTACCAGTTTCCCGAATCGTCTTCAAAACTCCTTGCAGATAACCTCGCGAGAGCAACGGGTCAGCCGGTTGTAGGCAATAGTCGTGGATAAAGACATCCAGGGCACGTCTCTCAAGATCATCATCCGTAGGTTGCCCCCAAAGAGAACCGTGAGTCAAGGCCAAGCTTTCCGGGGGAGCTAATCGATACTTGGCTTTTGAGGAAATTACTTCAGTGCGATGATAGTGGAACATCAAGCCTGTCTCTTCCGTGTAGCCAAGACACTCCCATTTCATACGAATACAAGCTTTGCAGACCTGGTTCGGCACTTAATTAACGCTAAGCTGCAAGAATTCTAAGCCACAGTGTGTTGATTGCGGCGGTCATGACATGCTCACGGGACGGGTTTGATCACACTGGACATTATTGTTTAGCCTTGTCTTCAAACATGGGTCGCTCGGGAAGCATGGGCTGACCTTCTTCTTTCTCAGTTTGCATGTGCCACAGGCTCTTGAGACTCCGTAATTCACCATTTCTTCAGAAGCAGGGGCTTCGTACGTTATGGAATTCGGCTATCGGGTTGTTCAAGAAATTGGTGAGAATGCCGAGCTGGTGACAATGTTGGAGTTTGGTGGGAGAGAAAGGAAGATAGGGACTGCTCAAAAAGGTTAGCTTTGCGCCGTCCCAACGAAGTTAGCTTTCCGCCGCCTCTGCAACCAGGATTCTGTTCCAATTCTTGTGATAGCGCCCTTCCCGGTACATCTCGTTGTCAACCATTTACAAACACCAGATCCATCCGGACTTTAGAGCCAGAAAAAACTTATTTCTACACATATCCACGGGTGAAGTAATAAACTCCGGCTCTTTTAGAATCGAAGCCGCCCATTGTTGAGCTATAAAATGATCGTATTTCCTTTTCATCAAATGTTTAGGCATCACCTCACTCAAATCTGTCCTGCACCTTTCACTTCACGAACATAACATTCCTGGCAGCCATGACAACGTTGAATGAAGCCGCTTGGCTTCTTGAGAGCAAGGCTCTTCTTCAAGTTGGCCCGGCTCCTATGCATATCCCAGGGGCTGACGTGGTTGTCATCAAGGTTTACAGCGTTGCCATCAACCCTATGGAGGCGATGATACAGCGGCTTGGAATGATGCTCGAGGAGTATCCCGCTATCCTGGGCGCCGACGGTGCCGGCGAGATTTATGCTGTGGGGTCCGCTGTTAAGACCTTCACTGTCGGCGACCGGGTTGGGCCGCATTTGATGGAGTTCCTCCTTACCCCAAAGCCGATTACCGACGCAATTCCTTTCAACGATATGCAACTGCGAAAGCCCACCTCGTGGCTAACATTCCCGATGACATTACTTTCAACGATGCCACTGTCCTACCTTTGTGCATCACCTTCGCGGCGGATGGTCTCTTCTCCTAGGAGGAGGAGCGTGGCATGGGCTTGTTGCGTCCGCAAGTTACTGCAACTCCACAGCCCAACGGTCAGGTGGTCCTCGTCTGGGGGGTCAGCTCGAGCATTGGTGCCTGTGCCATTCAGCTCCTAGTCTCGGCTGGGTACGAAGTTGTTGCTGTCGCAGGGTCCAAGAACCTTGACGAGTGCACCTCGCTGGGAGCGAGATATATTTTCGATCGTTCATCGCCCACTGCCGTAGCAGATATCCTTGAGGTGCTAGAGAAGAAAGATGTGGCAGGTGTGTTCTGCTGCGTGATGACCGACGAAGCCGTGACACGCTCCGTTGAATTATTTACCCGCCTTGGGTCTAGTGGCAGGCTGGGCTCTATCATGCCTCCTGGCTTTCCAATAAACGCCCCTCTGCCAGATGGGCTCGACATCCGCCGAGGTATGTTGATGAGAATAACAAGCATGATGGATCTAAACCTGATCTCATATAGCACACGGGAGCCACATCGCTCGCAGTGAACTGGGGCATTTCATTTGGGGTAAATGTTTGCCTGCCGTGTTAAGTAACGGCTTTCTCAAGTGCTCACCGAAGCCTATGGTATTCGGAAAAGGGCTTGATCAGATTCAGGGAGCGCTCCATAAGTACGGCGAAGGGGTTTCGGGACAGAAGATTATTGTTGAATTAATCTAGGCTATGCGGTGGATCGATCTGGGTTTACGGCGATCATGTTCAGAGAAAAGGAATACGGGGAACAGAAATACGATAATTCTTAGCCATATATCGGCATCTCTCCCAAGTTCAAGTATCAGTTAATACGCCTCGTGTAGCTCAATTGGACGAAGCAAGTCAAAGTGGTCTCTTTGATTGATGCTGTCTACAATAGCACGTTGCATGTACAATAGGGCTGTTTAGTGAGTCTTTCGGTGTCATGCATCTCCACCTGCCGACCTACCACTTGTTCCAACTAGCCACCTAACAAAAATGAGACCCACCGAACCAACCAAGAGATTGAAAAATGATAAAAAGAAACTGCTAGAGCAGCTGGCGGATCTCTCCCGCCGGGAATTGAACCCGGGTCTCAAGCGTGACAAGCTTGCATACTGACCACTATACTACGGAAGATGTTCAGGCGTTTGTCGCCCGTCGTAGGTGGATCGGCTCCATGTGGAGGGCATGACGATAATCCACCTAAGAATGGATTCAGCGGAAAAATAACAAGCCCAGCATAAAGCTCTGTATCCTGTGACCGTCATGTATCTAATCTCAATTTTCACAGAGTCGCACGACTCACACAAGGCGCGGCCGCCTGGCTTATACACTGCTAGCTTGGCTTCTGTCGCATCACGCATTGCATCTGGCAAAGTCTTCATTTGTCGCAAGTGGACGAATTGAAGCATTCCGTATCAAACGGCAAGATTGTTTATTATCAAAGGCATCCATGTTTTTAACAATCACTGAGTCGAATTTCGAAATTTCGGGTGCAGTTTCGGTCAATAATGAATATGAGCCCCTTCACTGTATCCTATTCCAAGTATGTTCTTCATGATATGGTGGAACTTTTTCGAGCAATATTACAGCCCAGTAAGCCGCGAGAACGAGCAATGTAGCAGTATCGGTCAGACCGATGAGACAGGAACATCCTTCGAAGGATAAACGTGCAACTGACTGTGATCAATGTAATTCTGAGATGATTGGTCTGTAAGAACTGCCTTATTGTGTGAGCATTCCGTAGACACTAACATTGGCAAGATTATTATGCTAAAAGTCAAATACGCCATTAAGAGGAATTTCTTGGGTTATTAAGCATTCACGTCTTGATGAATGATCAGAATACAGGAGAGACACGACTCGAAGCATGGACATTGTGCGCAAAAGCATAGCAGCATCCTGGGATTGCGGCTCCGATAGCATTGCGAGCTCACAAACATGTATCTTAACTGGATTGGCTTGCATCGTTGTCAGTGCCATGGGCAATGGCCTTGAGGGCGATTCGGACGGGCTCAAGACCGTTTGACGTGGCTTACTGAAAACTGCAGATTTCGGATTAGCTCACTGTCCTGGTAAATTTAACCAGAACTGTGGTAAGTAATGTAATCTCGGATAATATTGGAGCCTCGGGCTGAACGCTGCATTTCATTTTGCCGTACGCGACCGCCCAACGACTCCAATCTGGACGTTGCAACACGAATTTGATAAGTGAGGCATCTCCCTTGTTATTGGCACGTCACGGCACCTATGCCAAGCACAAATCAAACGACTCAACCCGCACTGTGCATTGCAGATGGCCACAAAGGAAAGGCACCGTAAATCACCGACGTCGTCTTGCTAAATATCGTGCACCAAGGCAAATGAGCAATTGAGAACAAGCAAGGAATTGCATTGACGTGAAAAAAAAAAAAAAAAGAAGAGGGAGCGACGTCGTTGTCTCGACTCCTCCGACCAACCATTTACGATCAACGGCTACTGGAGTGAAAAGAGCATGGACCAGTCTCCAAAAATGACCAACAGCGAGAAAGAGGCGGCTGTCGTCCCCGATGCCAAGGCGCCAGAGCCGGATGTCGCTTCCGTCAAGAATCACCAGGCAAATCGTTCCGCGGGCAAGGCAAAGGACCAAGGAATCGACGAAGCCGAGGTCGAGAAGATTTCTCAATTGTGGCATGCCTCCAATGCATACCTCGTAGAAGATTGTTTCAACTCACCTGCCTTCCTCGAGGCTGGCCAAGGCGCTGCAGAGCAGAACGATGCGGTCCCAAAAGCAATTGCAGCATCCCTCTCGGAATTGAGGCACAACCGCGGCACCATTCTCTTCATGACCGTTCTGGCGAGCTTGTCCGTCACCAGTATTCCCGTCGTAGACAAGTACATCGTCTCGCGCGATGGTTGGAGCCATAGCTTCCTTTTTATCGCTGTTACAGTGTGTTTTTACGTCCTTAAGGCTGCTGATCAATACTGACAAGCCGCTTAGACTCTAATTCATATAATTGCAAAAGTCGCAACGAATAAATACAATGTCAAAAGGATTTTGATATTTCTCAAATCGGAGGAATCCATTTACTGTACGTTTCCAAAGTCAGTCTTAGCGAGCCATAAGAGATTAACGATCATAGGGGTTCTTTTCTTAGTCCCGCTTGAGATCCTCCAACAGTACACCCATCTCCGCGCTCTGGAGTCTATATCCATTCCGTTTCGTAGCATGATGCGCATCCTCGGCACGATTTGCGTCGCAATCAGCTTCGAGAGCACAGATCGCAGCAATCTAGGCGGCCTGGCGTTTCTGCTCTCGGCACTAAGCTGCATTCTTGCCGCGCTAGTCGAGTTCTTCCTCGCCTTCAACACTGCCCTGCATAGCTCATGGGAGACGGGCCCGAACAAGGTCATGTTCTCCACGGCCCTCAAGGATGAAGTCTACACCCTCGGTGCCGGCTATCTGTGGTTGTGTGCCAACATTTTCTGCATGATTTTCTTTTATATCTTGCGGTCGTACATGAGTCAACAGTTTGCTAGGGAAGAGGATGGTGAGTTGCGAGACAAAAACTGCCGTATCGTGGGGTCTAACCGGCTACAGTCATATTTCCCACGACTCTGCTCTCTATTCCTGTCGTGCTGCTATTTTCGTACTTTCTCGAAGGATGGTCCTACGACAGCCTCGAAAGGAGCTTTCCACTGGATGCAAGGGCTCTTTTGGCCGCTGCAACTATTTACTCGGGTGGCGCATCCATACCTGCAACCTATATCGCGGATCAAAGTCGCAAACTCATGCGTTGGCACACCAACGGCATGCTCAAAGCGTTCGAGATCATTCCACTTACTGTGCTGAATCTATGTCTTACAATTCCTTTACTGCTAAGCAGTGTTTCCGACAGCCTGCTTCCAGTCATGGCTGGATTCGCGACTGGTCTGGTCGCTTTCGGTAGCTGTTGGTGGAAATCATATACCAGCGATCCTCCACAGACAAGGAACTGGCTGATCGGGTTGCACAACTTGGTTGCGATAGTTACCTTTTTCCTTTCTCCGGCTTTCTTCGCCAGCTTTCATCGCAGCATTGTCGAGAGTATCTATCAGGTCCCTGATACTGTCTACCCCTTGGTATGGCAATTTGCCCTCGGGCTTTCTTTCTTCAACGTTTTCTGTGTGGTGCAAGGAAAGTCTCGGTTGAGGAGTGCGTTGAGTATTTTGCTGGCGGTTATTTCCGCGCTTTCTGCCTTCTTCTCAGGGCCCGATATTTTTGCGATCGGGTTCGCTGTCATGGGAAGTGTGTACGCCAGTGTTCTCTGCTTTCTGGGCAGCATTTTGATTGTGTTTTATCAGGTGGAGCTGGGGCCATGAGATGATGATGCGGCAGTTGGCCCGCCTTGATCAGCTAATTTAATTCAAAAAATTAAAGCTTATCCTAATAGCCTGGTCAGGCCTTCAGGAGGTTAGGTCAGAATCGAAGCATGGATAGAATCCGTGTTTCATGACAGAGAGCATCGCCCTGAATCCGGGATAATTGATGCATTCATGTATGTTGAAACATGCACCGGACCAAGTTGGGTATTCCAGTAGTAAGTCAGCAGAATCATGGCAATCGGCAGAAAACCCACCCATGTCGAGCACAGTCGAGCAGACCCAAAGCCAAGGAATTTACCAGAAGATATGACACTAAATTTCCAGCAGGGCCGTTCCCCTAGGCTCGAATATTTAGGTCTGTGGGCGGCAGAAAGCATCAACATCATGGTCTGTAGGGTAGGTGGGACCTCAGCGAAGGAAAGCAAGGACGTCAGATCACATGACCTGATGCTGATCTCCGGAAACTCATCGCCTCTCGCCCCTCTTCATTCTGATTGGTTCTGATTGCTTCGGAGAGCATCTACGAGGGCCGAAAGCTTATCAACCAATCGTGACCATCGACGCCGCAAGGCTCGAGTGGGCGACCCAAGACAACGTCATAACGACAGCCATGCCACTGCCCGCGTCCGAACGTCGTCGCTTCCGATCTTAGCATAATCTCCACCTCCTACCTATTGCCTTGCCGGGGCCTGAAGTCATGCCGTCGCCCGCCTATCCCTCCCTCTTGCATCCGTGACCAAACGACCGTGCCGCTTCCTGTCCGAAACACAACGCCTACAGTCCGCCCCAGCACCTACGCCCGCAGGACCGCGAACGAGACTAGAATCGATGAGAGAATAGCCATGCGGAGGAAGGCTGAGGTTGAGTCCGCCCGGCCTCTTCATCCTCTGCTGCCGGCAACAGCCAGCCCTTCAACCTCAAGCTCGGCTTCCGCTTCCGCTGCGGGGCCGATTACGACAAAATCCTCTCTCGCTCGTGCGAAGCCCGTGGTGACAGCCTGCGAGACATGCCGTAGATCAAAGGTCAAGGTGAGCAGGCTAGCTGCGCCAGCGTATATCTAAGACTAACCGCTGGCGCTCCCTACGCAGTGCTCCGGCGACAGGCCTGTCTGCCGTCGATGCCGCCAGCGGAAGGTCGCCTGCCACTACAGCCTGCTGCCCGGCGACCCGACCACTTCCAAGGCTCTGAGGCGAGATCTCAAGGACCTCAGAAGTCGAGCAACTGCGAACGAGGAGATAATCACCTTGTTGAGAAACCTTCCAGATCAAGATGCTCAGGCAGTCCTCCAAAGGCTTCGATCTGGTGCCGACGTCACAAGCTTGTTGAACCACGTCAAGGCTGGTGATGTCATGATGCAATTGGCTGTCAGTCCTGAGACGAGGCTACGATATCAAGTCCCCTACGGACCCGAGATGCCCCAGAGCTACGTGATTGACAACCCCTACCTGAAGTCGGTGCTGTATGAAGCGACTTCTCTCTATTCGCAGAACCAACAAGCGACCTCAAGCCTACCTACCAACTTGCACCCTGAAGAGTACCAGAGCCTGTATTTGAAACCCTTTCACGCCGCGACGGTCGCCGAGCCCTTACTCACCGATGTCAAACCTTCGCTGTGGACCACCATCTGTGATGATGACGTGCTTATGCGTGACCTTCTTCGAGAACTCCTCCATTGCGAATATCATTTCACAGCCGCATTCCAAAAAGATCTCTTTCTCGAGGACATGGCTACACAAAACGAGGACTTCTGTTCGTCCCTTCTGGTCAACACCGCACTAGCTTACGCTTGCGTATGCACCCCATATAGCCCCTCATCCACAATCTGCTCTGTTCTAACCGCATGCAGGTTTGCCATTCCCGCTTCGAGAACCGTGCAGAGTACTGGAACCCGCAGACCCTGCTCTACCGTTTTCTCGGTGAGGCTAAACGCCTGTGGGAATTGGAAGCTGCCGATGCCCGGATCACAACCATTCAGACTGGCATCCTGTTTAGTGTCATCCATAATCTGTGCGGGCTGGATGAGATTGGCCAGCCATACAGGATACACGCAGTCGCGCTGGCCCAAGAACTGCACCTGCTCGACGGCGATGTCGGAGGCCTCACCGAAAGAGACAAGAGGGGCAGAGCATTTGCCGCGTGGGCCTTGTTCAACTGGGAGACGTAGGTGCAGAGTGCGGACAACTTGCAATTGGATCTAACGCTTACAGACTGGTTGCGTTCTCCTTCAACATTCGGCCGACACTCACGGCACCACCAACCTGGCACCTCCCCAATCCGCTGCAGGATTCACAGTGGTATGGCGAGGTCTGGGTCAAGTATCCACTGAGCCATAGTCTTGCGCCAACCTACTTCGGCCAGGTCTTTAAAGCGCGGAGCCTCTTTCGTGTCATCATGAACGAGTTTTGTTACATACACTTTTCTGAAGGCTCACAGATAACGCACACGGCAGCCGATGGGCTCTATCTACGACTGACACGGTGGTATAACAATCTTCCAAAATCGCTCCAACCTGAGATGATTGTGCTACCTGGACATTTGCAACTCCAGTAAGAACTGTGAACGTAGACTAATGTATTATTTGAGCTTGAAGACTGACCATCATGATCCAATAGTATATACTATCAGCATCTAATCCTGACCATGTACGAACCGCTCTTGGACCTAAACCCAGAGAGACGGGTGATTGTTCAGCAGATCATTACGGAAGCCAAGAGATATCTGCAAACCCTCGTTCGGCTCTATTATCTCCGCCATGGTTTCGATGCCATGGATCTCTTCATAGTCATACCTTGCATGCTCACTGCAAACGAATGCGTTGAAGCTATCAACGAGCAGACACCCGAGACGGAGCTCAGGGACTTGCAATCCACGCTTCTCTTGATGGCCAAAGGCCTGTACAGCCAGCGGCGAAACCATTACCTAGCTGAGGCACTATTTCACGTGATCCGCGGACGCATGCGCCAACAGGAGATTAGCCTGCTGATGCACTCGATGAACTTGAACGAGGATGAGTTCAACAGGAAGCAGAGTTTGATCCAGACGGTGAGAAGCAGTTGGCCCGTCACCGTTATCAAGAAGCGGGAGGAAAAGGATGCGTATGTCCTGACGAACCTGGTGGAAGAATACTCCCAGCTCAATGTTGAAAGCACATCTTAGCTGGCGTACCGTCATGTTGTTTTGAATCTGAAAACATACCTGAACAATAACCAAATAGGCCCTGTTAGTAGCGGATGAGAAGGTGCTCTCTGGATACAACACAATAGGACAATGTCATTGCATTTAGGAGGGGCAAGTTTACGGCGGCCAATCTCCATGAACACGAACAAGATTAGCTGCTTTGATTCGTTGACTAGAGCACACTAAAAATATTAAAAGAAACCCCAGAAGGAAAAATTACAGAGCCAATATCATGACACTTCAAAGAATCAACTTATCCACCAATATGATGAGTGCCACCTCCTATGACAGAAAGACCACAATGCAACAATTTGGCTGCTCTTTGCCCAGCCCTGTGGTGAGTGTGGCAGACTCGTGCCTGATTGGCCTGTTTCCTGTCCCCTATGAGGTATGATTATTTTTGCTTTTGCAATCAGGCTCCAAGACTGCAACACTCCGCCTCATGCAGGGGTTTGCAAGTATCAGGTGCCAGTGGCTGCGCGATGACCACAGCCTTTTCCTCAGAAATTTCCCCCAGCTGAGCCTAGATTCGTATCCGTAACGAAAAGTCTGCCTACAATCAACGCAACAGGGCGACGGCTGACACAATGGAAGCAGTTGGTGCTGGTGCCAGCATTGTCACTTTTCTTACAGTTGCTCTCAGCACTGTAAAGATCCTCTGCGAAACACTCTCATCTGTAGCGAATGGCCCAGAAAATGTCAAGAAGGCAGCCAGTGCCGTCCTACAGCTCCGCTACCTCCTCGAACACATACAGGAAGATGCGGCAGCAAGAGCAGACGACGCCACGATAAACGATGTAAGGCTATGTGGTGAAGACCTGAGAGTATTTGGCGCCAAGATCCTCGATTTTCAAGCCCTGCCTCATGATCCAACGCGAAGAAGACTCTGGAAGAGGTTTCGCGCGTTCACTGATGAGAAGGAACTCGATCAGTTCAGCGCCACTGTATCAAGACACTGTGCCCGCTTAACGCTACGATTGAACCTAGGAATAAGGTCCGTGCCTGTCGCGTTGCATTGCGCATGAGTTCCAGCTAATGCATGCCAAAGCCAGAATGTGTTCAGTTTGAAGAACGACGTTATCCAATCCACGAATGTGATACAATCACTAGCAGATATGCGCCAAGAACAACAGGCAGTTGGGTTCACCCGGCACAATGACTTACAAAGAATGATAGAGACCAAGCACGATGATATGATGTCCTTCATGCAGCACTCTCAATTGGCAGACCAACGCCTCTTTGATGGTATGAAAACCCAGCTGGCGGGAACCAATGCTTCCATTAATGACCTCGAGCGGCAATTGTCAATGAGTCGAGCCTCTCACGAGACAGCCATGGAGGACGGCATTTCAGCCGTTCATACAAGCTTGAAGAACTTGCAAGCATCTTCGATTTCCAATGTCCAAGCCAGCGCCATGCAAGATACACTCGCTCAAATACTACAGCATCTTCAACTTCAACCATTGCGCTCAAGCCCCAAAGAGGCGGAAAATAACTCGACATCTTTCAAATCCATATCTGAAAGGATTGACGAAGCGCAATCGCCAAACACGTCTTCTGCAGAAGAGGAAGTTCCAGTGCCAAGCCAGCGATTAATACAGAGCCTGAGGAGACTCGGCGAACTCGTCAGAGAGAAGGAGCAGTGCTTCGACACATTTGCGGATGACAGCCAGGAAGGCGATTACATACTTGAAACTTTAAGTACACTCTTGAACGAGGCGAAGCTGTATTTGGGCGATTTTCAAACCCGAGGTCTTTGCGCTAAACACGAAGCGGAAGCAGCTGGGGTCAATGACGGTCTCAAACAGCTTCGCAGAGGGTTTGGTCAGAGTCGTTTTACGGTGAATCCACGAAATCAGTCTCTACACAACAAGAAACGACCAATGGCTGTCATCGAGCAGAACTCTTCTGTGCACGAGTTTGATCTTGCTGTTGGAGCCTTGATCATAAAACGCAGGAAAATGGCTCAGATATGCAACTGCCTGGACACCTACGAGGTGTGCATCCTGTGCAAATCGCGAAAATTAGACGATACACAAAATCCCGATACGTTTATCACGACTGAAGTCCAGGTCACTCTTCTGCCGCGCGACATCAAATCTTATCGGATGATCGTTGCCACGAACTTTGTCTCTCGATTAAAGAATGGCAACAGTGTTTTCCCAATTTCTCATCTTGCAATCAATCAACTGATTCCCAACGATTCGAAGGTTTTCCAGGTCGTGTCGGAGGGAAGGTTGGATGAACTCCGCACAATGCTACAAAATGGAGAGACTTCATTACGCTATTTCGACGAAGGCGGTGCTTCTTTGCTTTTTGTGAGTAGGCGTGGATTTGTGGATATTGAACGCCGGAGAGACAATTCACGGGATGCTACTAACGCAATGGCATTGCTCATAGTATGCGACCCTGCAGCCGGCTGTTTGCAGTTTTCTTCTTGAACAGGGCTTGGACGTTGACCATATAGCCATATACGAGGGATATAGAGCGTGAGTTAGGTTATGTTATTGTGCTCATGCTTTACTAACATTTGATGGGCAGCACAGCACTCACTGCGGAACCTGGAAACGAATTGACACCAACAGAGCGCGGATATCTAAATCAGTGTAGCAAAATGCTCCTCAGAGCAGGCGCTGACGGCTGCCTTGACCCAGACCCTGGCAACGTTGGTGCTTTTTTTATGAGACTGGCCGGATGCTCGTCCAGTTCGGTAAGCCAAGAAGAACACTGTGTCAACACTGGTACTCGACTGACTTCTGCCAGGTCTCGGAGGTAATCCGCAGCGCCATCTTCCATGCCTCGTGTTCGTTGGAAAGCATTATCAATTCTCGAGACCAAGGATGTTCGATGCTCCACCTTGCTTGCGAGAACTTTGACGAGGGTAGTACAGTAGAACACATTGCACAAGTCCTCGGTCTCGGCTTTGATATAAATCATATTGATGATGTGTATGGAAGTACCTCTCTTCACATTTTCACTTCAAGCGCGGGCCGATCATCTAGCTCGATTAATGAGCCTTACGTCCTGAGAGAACAGCAAGTTCTGATGTTTCTTCTGGAGTCAGGAGCAGACCCTCGAGCTACTGATGCACTTGGGTTATCAGTCTCGGATATCGCGTATGGTAGGTGTCCACCCTACGGCTATTTTGAAAGAGGCAACATGTGTGGTAGTTACAGAGGTGATCTTTGGGACTCTTGTCTAGCAACACAAGGCTTTGACATAAAAGAGTTCCGGGCAGGGCGTCGAAGGGAGGCAACATACAATGAGCGGTATACACGGGCGGATTTTGAGCTGCTCTGGCTCGGGCGCGAGGCCATGTGCCCTTACTGGGAGGATGGGTTCATCGATCCTGGATATGAAGCAGATACCGAGGTTTAAGATACGAGCTCGGAATGGCCAATGTTTCTATGAAAAGTGTTTTTGTAATCTTTCATCTAATTCGAAGAGCCACTAGCTACCGATCTAAAAATCCGTTGCCCCCCCTCATATTGAACTAACTGAAAGCTCGAAATGAACCACTTCTCACTGTCTCTCGTCATGACAATGCCATGGAGTAACATAGGGTGCAACTACATGCCAGGAGTCCAGAACAGATTCTCTGGGTCGCACAGCTCCTTGACTCTCAATTTCTCGACAATCTTGGCCTCCGAGTACGTCTCGGCGATTTTTGCAGGATGCTGCAGAAAATTTGCAAACCTCTTCAAAGGAGTCACCTCGCTCGAGCGGATAATGTCAATTGAATCTGCCACGTATGTGTCTACCAATGGCGCAGATGTTTCCTCGTTGAACCACACATCATGATAAACAATGCATCGTGTGTCGCGCTCGTTGAAGAAACTACGTTCTGCCTCCTCTGTACGACCTTGAGCCTGAAGCACGGTCGAATCAAAGGCAAAGAACACGACACCTGAGCGCATCGAGTCGGGAGCATCGGCTCCAAGTTGGACGAATTGTGCGAATGACCGTTCGATTGTCGAAGCGGTGATGATTTCTTGCAAGAGTGCTCCTTCCGATCGCTTGAAACCGCCGCGACGTTCAACGGCCTTGGTGCCGCTATTCATGGTATGGACAGGAATGAGAGAAGTGTTTGCTACCACGGCATTATTTATCACCTCTGGGGCAAGCAACTCATCCAGTGCAGCTTCAGCTTTGCTCGGAGGACCAAAGAACGATGC
This sequence comes from Paramyrothecium roridum, assembly GCA_003012165.1. Taxonomy (NCBI): domain Eukaryota; kingdom Fungi; phylum Ascomycota; class Sordariomycetes; order Hypocreales; family Stachybotryaceae; genus Paramyrothecium; species Paramyrothecium roridum. The sequence continues at coordinate 63,233 of PXOD01000361.1, forward strand.
CGTCAGCACGATGATGGGAGCATCTGGCATCGGTGAGTCCGGCGGGCTTCGCGCGACGATAAGATTCAAGCCAATGGGACCCCTTATGGCTTGCAGTTTCTCAAACGTGCGGGCTGCGATGCTAATGGCTGGTGGTGGGAATACCATCGTCCTGGACCAGAACTTGTTCTCGTCCATGTTGAGGTTAGACAGGGGATACATCCTAAGCGTGACCTCTGTCACGATGCCAAGGCCATGCCCAGCCCCACGCAGAGTGTGCCACAGAGCCGCCTCTTCTCCTTCACTGTGTAGTCCCAGCTCCAATGTCTTGCCAGTCGCAGTGACGATGCGAATGCGGACTGCGTGGTCGACCATGAAACCAGTGATGCTATTGAGGCCGCTGCTGCCGCCACCCAAAAAAGCGCCCACGAACCCGACCGAGTCTGTATTCGGGACGGCCGTGTAATAACCAGCCGAGGCGAGTGCCTCAATCACGGGGCCCGTAGTGGCACCGCCTCCAACTGTCACAGTTGAGGCATCCTCGTTCAGCTTCACCGAGGCAAAGTTCTTCAGGTCGATGTAAAGTGTCTGACATGTGACCGGAACGGTGGTCAAATGCTTACCACCAGCAACAACAATGCTGAGTTTGTGCTGCTTCGCAAAGTCGATGAGTGCTGTTAAGTCGCCTTCATCTTATGGCACCGCCACAGCTGCTGGTAGCGAGACATGTGTGTTAGACCAACGGTCCAAAAGCGAAGCCGGAGTGTCCGTAGGCCCAGGAATCTGGAAGGTTGCCTGAGCTGATAGTGTGGGCTTTGCGGCTAACATGTTTGAAGGAGTAATGCTTCAAAGCGAACGAGTTGGAATTGTCTTGGGTCTTGTATGGTCCTGATTTTTTGCTCTGACTGAAAGCCTGTTCATGACATTGCAGAAGGAACACAATATCTACCTTTTATACCCCTTGCGAGAATTATTGGATAATGTTCACCAGGGTCGTCGTGCTTGTGCGCTTAAGCTGATGGCAAGGCTGATCTCCCGCGTAGTCAGCGGGAGTAAAAGCACTGTATCCACCACGCTTCAAGGACTACAAGTGAAGGAATACGAAACTCCCATTGGGTGCGTGCCTGTCCCATTCTGGAACTCAAAGCACGACAGTTAAGCCTGGTTTGGGCGGAACCGCCTAGGCCGGATGGCGATCAAATGGTGGGCTGAACAGAGATCTTTGTAGTGGATATGCCCATATTTGGTCCACTCTGAAGGGATCTTGGAGGTGAACCAGATGCCCACGCTATGATCAGTATTAACTGGCATCGTGAACTACACCGAGCCGCGCTAGGGAGATTTTATTTGGATCGTTGGAATGCAGATAATGACAAGAACCTGCAGGACTGCACTGCAATTCTTGGACAAGCAAAGAAGAGCGATTTGCAGAGTGAAGTGGTTTTTTTCTTTCTTTCTTTCTTTTGTTATAGAGAAAGTGTTGCAAGTGGCCTAGTTGCAAGCTATTCGGCCTGACACTAGAAGAAGCCAATGGCCAGCCGGAAAATTCACGTATCAATTTTGCCGCCCCCCCCCTTTATTTCATCGTCCTGGCTCTTGTTACCGTTCCCTGTCAAGATTTGTAACGAGCAACACCAAAATCCCAAGCCACAAGCCCATCTTATTGGCCCTGAAAATCACATGCTGGGATTCAATCCTGTTCAAAACCGACCATAGCGTTGAGGAATGGCATCCCTGCGCCCTCTCATTCAAGTCGGACTCAGGCTCGGGAAGAATGCGAGTCCGACCAAGCTCAGATCTGGCGTTTTTATTTCCTGCATCTTGAACGCCATTACCATGGTGCTCGAGTTTGGCTAGAAGTCGACGCCATGGAGTCCGCCAATCCAACTTTCTACAATCGGCGCCCAACCGTAGAGCCAGCGGGGCTGGAGGTCGTGGCCCTTTACGATGACCAAAAAATCTATGTCCACCAACAAGCAGATCTCGAGGTTGACTCTGCTTCGGATTCCCAAGGGAAGGAAGTCGTTATGCCCAGGGTGGATTCGCCATCGGGCAAAATCCCCGCCGAAGTAGGAACACGAGAAAAGAGATCTTATAGGAGGTGGTGGATGGTGGCAGGGATCGTTGTTACTGTCCTCATCATCGTCTTGGGCGTGACTTTAGGTTTGAGATCGGCGAACAAGTCGCCTGAGCCAACAACGCCTCCTGAAGATGCCGCATCGAACGAGGAGGACTCCGAATCCACCATGATGTTTCCATCAGTTGCATCCTCAACTTTGTCTTCAACATCGACAACATCAACCACACTGCCCACACCGACATCAATAGCACCACGATCGCCGCTGGCCGTGGTTGGGGTTCAGCAGGACGAAGAATACAGAATAATTGTCGCGTATCAGGAGGCAAAAGGCGCATTGCGTTTCTCTTCCCAAGGGGGCATTGAAGGAGCAAGTCAATCATGGGGCCCACCGCAGCCACTTCGTGGGGCGTACGCACAATCAGAAGATGCTGGAATAGCCTTGTCTGCTGTCTCAGGTGACGATCTGGCCTCTAAGATAGAGGTATGTTGGCGTCCATTGTCCGCGAGGACCATTTTGCGGGAAATTTCGAGACGCATCGCGTCAACTTCCTGCATGTAGCTTACAGTATTCTAGGCTGGATACCTGCTCTACCATATCGGAGACGACTCTGCCATACATAGCATGCAGATGACTGATGGAGAAGAAGGGTTTGTTTCAAGTGGTGAGGGTGGTGAAGGCTCTGCTGCCATGGCCAACAGCAACATAGCCGCCTATGGGCCATGGATGGTCTTTCAGACACTTCTTGGCGATCTCAAGATAAGTCGAATCTCGGAACAATCAAAGGATTATCGCGACTACACGTTTCCATTCAAGCCAGTCCCCGGGACAAAACTAGGAATCCTCTTCCTCGACGTTACAACAACCGAGGAATTACAGGACTTGAGATTGCTTGTTCTTTTCCAGAGAGAAAATAAGACGATAACCGCTCACGAATATGGGGAAAGCTGGGATATGAGCGGTGATAGGCCATCATACAGTGGCGCTTATAGCAAGCCTTGGCGAGGTTAGTATCCGGATGCATTGTTGACTGCTGACTTTACCGCACATGCTAATCGGCTTATAGAAGGGCCTCTACGTGGATGAGAACAACAACATCCAACAGCTGCGGCAAGATGATGAGGGGACATGGGAGCAATCTTCGCCCCAAGTTTTCGAGGCGGTAGATGAAGGCACTAATATCAGCTGCATAAGCAGGCAGTTTGAAGATTTGAACAAGGAGTGGAACGAGTGGTACACCGCTGCACGACATCTAACCAGATGCTACTTCCAGAGAGGAGGTTTTCTGATCGAAACGCAATTGAATGTTGCAGACTGGGTAGAAATGGGACCGGTACCCATGCCCTAGATGTACCCATCTTGCGGTGAAGGCTTGATCAATAAGAGCATATAGCCGAGTCTTTTCTATTCAGTACCAGTAGGGATCAATCGTGTAATAGTACAGCCATGTATAGTCGAAACTATGGCCTACTCACTGAATAGTCGGCTGGCTGTGAAATCTCCATTGAGCACCTCTTGCTGTGATGTCTTTACGTTAACAAGGACCATTTTAAGTTCTGGCCTAGGAAAATTGTTGTGTCAAAACCAAGTCGAAAGACAGGGAGGAGGCATCGATGCAGGGAATGTGTGTGATTGTGATCTATCTTGTACACTTATTGATCGTCCCATATTTGAGCGCAGCCTGAGCCATCTCGATGCCGCTATTCCGAAGCCTTGATTGCTTGAACTACAACACAATAAGGTTGCTGCAAAAATTCCTGCCACAAATCCGGATTCTCGGCCACCGTCTTTGTTTTCTCGTATGGGATAACCTCCAGGTTGGTCAGGCCAAGCTTCTCGTAGATCGTGGGGGGCAAAGAGGCGCTGGCGTCCAGAGTGGTCGCCTCAACCTCGAAAGAAGGATCAACAACGGTGTACCTCGCGCCGCCCGGAATTGGCACAACGTCCTTGATCCTGACGCCGTATTTGTCGTTGCGGAGGGCTGGGCTGGACACATCGCAGATCCGTATGCCAAGGAATTTGCCGCCGGGTTTCAGGTATGATGCAACATTCTGCCACATGCCTTCCAACATCTCGATTGTGTCGGCATGGTCGAAAACCCAGTTGGCCATGACAATGTCGTATTTCTCAAGGGGAAGATGATCAAGTGGCTTCGAGGCGTCAGCTTCATAAAAGCGTAGCTTATCCTCCCGCCCCAAGGCAATCTCAGCGTTCCTCCCAACCGAGATCATGTCGGGAGAGACGTCGACCAAATCTACTCTTGTTGCGCCGGCAGCGATGGCTTGGCGGGCGTATATGCCGGTGCCGCCGCCGATGTCTAGGACCAGCAGACCGGACGCATCGCCAATGGCTAGCTCCAACAGCTGTGATTCAAGCAGGCCAAGTGGCGAGTCGGGGAGGTCGGCCTCGTACGCCGACGCTGTTCTGGCGTAATCTTGTTTGATCTGGGCTATGTTGGACATTTTAGGAGAGTTCGGTGCACACTTGAATACTACGTAGTGGAGGAAATTCTGGGTGCAGACAGGGAAAACGTCGTGGGTGATGTTTGCAAAGGAGTGGAGATGGTGGCAAGGCGCTCACCCCGCACGCAGTACGATATGGACTCGCATGCATCAGGAAGCCACAGCATTCTTCATGCGTGGTTTGCCACATTTAGCGAGGCGTGGCTTCCAGCTGCCAAGGCTCCTGGCATCGAGGTGCTTGGGCATCCAGGGTGTGAATGCGCCGGAGCGGGGTGGAGAGACGTTGACAGCGTAGTCATCTTACTTGGGCCGCACAAACAATGTAACCTGGTGCTTCGTCTTCCGCAAATAAAGGTGATATTGTGTGAGTTATTCTGCATCCTAGTAGATGATTGTGCTCTTACTCCTTTGGCGAACCGTCTGGGTAGCCAACCCTATTTCTCACGCCGAAGGTGTCGTAGGCTTCTTCTCCTGAGGAGTTGCACAACACAACCCACCATTTATACTCCAGCTTCTCAAAAGACGATCAATTTCAGCTGCCGATGCCTCATTTTGCGAGCCACCGGCGTTTGGGTGCTTTTTGTAGCTGAAGGCGTCTGCCCCTCTCGTCCTCGCTCTCATCTCCGCCCAAAGCCCAGTCAGCAGTGGTTTAATGATCAGCGATAAGACCAAAATGGTATACACTGATCCTCAACTCGCATAACAGTATAAAATCTCCTGGCGATAGTCTCAAATACATAGATGAACTGGCGCGACTCTACATTCAATGCCGTTGAAGATGTCCTTCACACCACTGATCCCTCATCTCGCAGGAAGCGGACTTTGAGCGCGAACGACTCACGGAACTTAGACGGAGCCAGTACCAAGAGAATCCGCACACTAGCTGTACTGAACCCTGATGAAGTTGATCTAAAGCTCCAAGTAACACATGTCGTGGAATGTGAGCGGAAGCAAAACGGCCACTCCCTCCATGAAGAATCCGAGTATTACCTCTGTATGTTCGTAACACATTGAAACCATGTTATACTTCCTCACAAGGCTGTAATCGTAGCCTCTAATCCCTTGAACTCCATGCTCGGCATTGAAACATGATAATCATGAACAAATGCCACATCGCTCGCCTTAGTCATCCACAACTTCATATCAAAGCCCTGAACCAGCGCTGCAGTCACTAGACACATCTCGGCACGTGCCAGCTCGATGCCAAGGCACTTCCTGCTCCCTTTGCCAAATGACATCTAGTATTTCTGGAGCTTGCGGCCCTCTTCACCGAGCCAGCGTTCCGGATCGAAGACAAATGGATCGGGGAAAACACTCGGTGCGGTGTGGGCGCTCAAGGTAGTTGTGCTCATGGGAGTACCGGCGGGAATCTTCAAGGACTTTCCGCTACTCGAAGAGTGAGCTGCATAAGAGGTGGGGGTGTATGTAAGTGTTTCTCGAGCGATACGTGCTGTTCTGGCCGTGACACCGAACGAGAGACGGTGCCCTTCCTCGATGACCGCGGTGAGATATGGCAGTCGCTCAAGTTGAGCCCACGACGCTGGTCGTGCCACGGTGTTGAGTTCTTCCCGCAGCTTGCTCATAATCTGTGGATTGGCCAAAAGGTGGTAAAATATCGTGTTGAGGGACTTGGCTGGTGATTCAGTTCCTGCGAGAACCAGAAGTGCACCTTCTTGCTCAAGCCGGAGTAAAGCCTTATCTGGTGCGGACAAAATAGGATTGTCGAGCACAATATAATAGACTGATTTTGAACTTGACGAATCGCTACCGGCCCCAGAAGCTTTAGCTTTGATGATGCGTACTAGTTCGGCTCGGACTTGCTGCATCTCCAGTATTAGAAAACCATGCCAATAAATATCAGGGCAACGCATACATCAAATAAGTCTAGCATATCAATCAATCCAGGTGGCATGATGGGCCTGCTGATGGATTTCGGCAGAGATTCTAGAAAGTCGGGAATGAACGGGAAGTGCTTGTTGAGATGCATTCCTGTCATTAGCTCGTAGCTGTTATGGCGCAACGTGGCGGCTTTCTGTTCATCCGAAAGGGTGTCTGTCCTGTGAGAGAACAAGAAGTTGTTGACAACACTAGCCTCTGTTAGGATCATCCTTGGTCCGGACTGAAGGTATCTTACTCATTGGAGAAGGCGAAGAAGAGATCCGAAAGATTGACTGGCGTCTGTTCGGAGGCATGTTTTGAAAGCAATTGACAAAGCTGTTGGACTTTCTCGGTAATTGTCGGCTCAAGGGAGACCACATTGCGTTTGCTGAAGAATGGAGACAGAGCTTCACGTCGCTTGCGGTGGACTTCAAGACTGGGAGTAGTGCCAACCCCACCGGGAACCCGCAAAGACCTCAGTTGGTACTCATACTTGTCTCTCGGAGACGAAGAAGGGGCATAAATGGTGTCGAGGAATCCAACATCAGAGATGTGAGTCTCGTCCGGTGTGACCCGGATGATTGGTCCTGCGAGGTAGATGAGTGATGTTGCGCTGTGAGAACTGGACGTGCGCACGTAATTGGCTTACCATATCGTCTGTGCAGCTCCTGGATTTTGAAGACATATTGGCCGGGTTGAATGGCGTCGAAATAGAATTCATACCACCAGGTGAGAGCCGCAAGTTTCGGACCAGGAATATGAGCCAGGGGGTGAAGGTACAAGCGGCGTATGGCACCTCCGATTGTCAGCAGGGCGGCCAAAAGCACTGTCGTCAGAAAGATTTGAAGGACAGCCATGGCAAGCTCTACGCCGACGGGAGTGAGAGGAAACGAGTGGGTAAGAAGATGCGGAGTAGACGTTGACAATGAAAGTTCAAGTTGGAAGGTGTTGAACCGTACCCTCGTAATTACAAGGTGCGATTCCGCCTTCCAAGGCTCGAACGTGGAGACTGAGGGTTGCCTAATGCAGTAGGTCCAAAGTAGATAGAATTTGCATATAACTGAATGGCGAGATTGCATACCATAGAGTCACAAAGCACAACGTCGTGGTTCTGTTCAACAGAGCCGGGTAGGAATGCGTTTGCACAGGAGGCACAGCAGCGGGGGTTGTGTCCTCGCATAAGCTGAATGGACCTTCGATGAGCAATGTGCCCCACAGCAGTGCTGGAGGATATGTGTCCGGAGGATATGTGTCCGATAGCGCGATCAATTAGGATGCTCACCCTGGGAACTAACTGATTGTTTCTCAACCAACAACAAGAACCTCGCCCAAAGCATAGTGTGCGTGGGTGGAGAATAAATATGGCATGCTTATGGATTTATGCAAGCTGCATAAACCCAAATTATGCTTGCCAGCTCAGCTTACCTTTGGCTAAGCTCAGCACTAAGCTGTGGCTGGTTTAGCCTGAACGAGGCTGAGCCTGGGTTGGGTTGAACCGACCCAGAGCTGGCTGACCCGAAGAAGATATTTGCTCGCGCCTCAGCACTAGACACATTGCCTCTGAAGCATTCAATCTAGTCTAGCTATCAAAAACCTCGAGGAGGAGTTGAAGGGGGACGTCAACGCCACCACCTGGCTACGGCAGTGCTCGTCTACTTTCACTTGCTAGCTTGCTAGAGACTGCCCCCTAAAGCCGAGGATCGTTACAGTGAGCGAGTAAAAGGCAAGATTGGGGCAACGGCTTTTCCAGGAAAGCTTTTAAACCGAATCGTGGTGTTTAGTAAAATATTCGATATTATGGCTCGACATCATCCGAAGTTTGCAATAATCTGGGGCTTGAGTAAATTCGTAATCGTGGTGAGTGCCATGCTCTCAAAACGTAATCATGCAAGCAAACTAAATCAGGTCATTTCGTGGGTGTTATAAATCATGGCAATCTAGTCAATAACTTCTCGCGAGCTATTACGCTCATCTCCGACGCCCTACCTACAATGCACATCTCAGCTGACCTGTATCGGACAGATGCAATGAAAAATGCCGTTGCTAAACCTTTACGCACACATTCTTCTATTTCTTCGCCAGGCTGTGAAGTGGTATCAAATGGGACCGGTAGGCCGTGCCCTCAAGGCTCTTTTCAGGCCTTTCGAGCTCAAGTACAAAGACACGGCGGACCAGATGAGACATTATACGCAGTGAATAGATGGCGTCGCCAGCATTTCAGCCAAGGCCGAAACTCAGCAAATCAATGAGACGACACAGCGTATGAACATACAGGGCGAGACGCTACTTCAGATGCCGCAACGGTTTTCGCAGGTACGTACAGAGCTAAAAGATAAAATCGGGGCGGTTCTACAAATAGCAAGTCGTAAGTACTTCAGTTATGGCACATTTTCTGCTTCGTGCGTTCTTTGTAGAAGCTCTTACTACACAGGCGACACAAACAAACTGCACGACATTCATCTTGGCGTCAAGGCAATACACCCGCTTGTCGTTGACGTGCATTTCAATCATCTCTTGGCCTCTATTCGTGCACTTCGGCCGCCAGGAAATGACTCCCAAAGACACGGATCCTTCATACGTCGCGCTCCACCATCGAGAAACAACCGAATTCAACACAGCACCATTCGTCTTTCAGAATCTCTTTTAGCGAGTGGATCTCCGCCCCAAATTCATCGCTCGTTGTTCTTCAAATACAGTCTCGTGCGCATGATAAAGCCAAGTAGATAGCTATTGAACTCGTCGGACACCTACGACAGGGTAACAACCCAGTCATCTGGTACCTATCCAGTTTTATGCCCGAGGAGGGTAGCAGGGACGGCTACACGACGACTGTAGATCTCTTCAAATCACTGATATTACAAGGAATGGGGTGCAAGTCCAAGGTTTGTCATGAATGATCCTGGAGACTTCAATGAAGCGAAGACGAACGGCCACGACTCGTCAAAGGAATGGCTTGGCCTTCTGGGCTACCTCTTTGAGGAATTTTTCGAGCAATTCGTCATTATAGAAGCGAGATGTTGCCAAGAATGGTGAAGAAGCACGCAATTTGATCTAGATATTTGAAGTTCTAGCAAATATCGTTAGAAGTTCTGGGCCAGCCATCAGGTTCTAGTGGTAAGCTACTGGAGCCGTTATAGGTCGGCTATTGAGCACGAAAAGGACGATCGGACTATGGTCGTCGATGCTTAGAGAGGATGACATGTGCCACCACGGCCGATGAAGGCTGGTAACAGATGTATTTTTGGGAAATACTTTCCTGCTCCACGAGTAGCTGTTTCTCGCTGCAAAGATGCGATACCTGCAGCTTGGGGCATAGTCATAGCAATTTGAGGACATCTTCGGCCGCGAATCCACGCCTGAATAATGAGAAGCAATGAAGAATAAATAGACATTAACTGTTAGATGCCGTTCACTCTATTGCTCCTCCACATAAAAGTACCGATGAAGCAATTAGTAGACTCATCGAACGATCAAGATCAATTTTGAACGCCATCGCAATGGTTTTGTTCAATTACAATAGAAACATAAGTCCGCCGCCACCTTGTCAACACAAAGAGCCGCTGGAGACCCAATGCCTCCATTGGTGCATAGATGTGGACCACTCAGGGAACTAGGCCTTGCTTTAATGCAAACATCAGGCTATGACATAACGACAATCGAATCGATACATGCGGATGCCTTGATCCCGTCTGACGATCGTCTGCATACTGCAGAAAGCAGCTGTTCGGGTTTATTCCGTCGGCTAATGTACTCCTCATGGAGCTATCGAGCGAATGCCGAAGCTTAACCGTTTCGGACCAGATGCATTTGTAGAAGCGCTTTGCTAGGATACCCCAATTCTCTATCACGCAAGGGGCAGCATTCTTATTGTGCGGAGATGGTTACATTTTCCACCATGCATCATCGGGACGCCAACAACCGACGGAATATTTTCAAGGAGTCGGCTCTAAGAATGTGAGGGGTACGAGTTTACTCCCTTTTGACCGGAAGACATTTATACCCCCGAG
>PXOD01000362.1:0-18814 GCA_003012165.1 Paramyrothecium roridum
ATGGCAGCCTTGTTTGAGTCACTGCCACGATCTTCAATTTTGACTTTTATCACGGTCTGACGTGTATCATTTCATTGTCCCTCCTAACTTAAATCACCGCTTCGACAAAACCGCGAAATCCGCTCGCCATTCACGTGGCCGGTGTCTTCGAGCAACCTCGACTTTTTTTTCTTTCCCTCCCCTGGACCTGCCCGAAACGAGAAATTTCTTGGTTATTAATTATCCCTGTTTGGATTATCACTGCGTTTCTCTACACCATTACGCCCATTTCTTCTTCTGCTGTGGCGCTAAGGGGTTCCGTGGGAGCATGCAGAACTTACCGGCGCTCGACCCCGCGGGCACCGAGGACCCCATCGAGCGCAGAGCTGTGAGTTGTCTAACGAATCAAACTCCGCTTCGCCTGGGTTGCTGATAACTACTTGCTCTGCAGTGCGATCAATGTCGACAACGTAAGGTGTGTTTGCAGGAAGGACTCCCCCCACCGTATACAGCGCTTCTGATGTAATGTCATGCTGACTTGTTTGGCTACGCTGCTTGTTCGTAGATCCGTTGTGACAAGGATTCACCGTGCTTCAACTGCCGTTCCACCAAGCGCTCTTGTACATCCATAGGCGTCGGGCCAAGGCCCAAGGAAACTCGCCAGAGGGTCCTCATCTCTTCCCAGTAGTCCGTCACCCCCTATCCAACATACATGCATGCAATGTCCAGAATGCGTGAAACAATGTAGCTAACCTTGTTTTCTCTTCTTTCTTCGCGTTTAGCGAGAAGAAGATTGACCGCATTGAGAACCGGCTCGCCAACATTGAGACACTCCTCAAGGATCTCGCCATTAACCCCCATCAATCCTTCAACCATGACCGTCTCTTACCAACGCCGCAGGCGAGCAGTGTGGCCGGTGCCGCATCGACCGTGGACTGCGACACCAGCGACGATGAGTCGGCCTTTGGCGGCGACTCGGCCATCTCGGCTCATACAGCATTCGCCAGCGAGTTCCTGCAGCGTGCCGTGCATAAGACTCCCATGCCCGAGGTCGATCCTAAGATGGAGGCTGCCCTTGCCAACCTCAGCCAGCTCGTCGAGATGCAAAGACACCGCTCCATAAGTCACGGTCCTCGGTTTCCCCTACAGCGTCCCGTCCCACCAGGAGGGCTCAGCCAGCTTCCCATGCCACCCATGGCCGCTGTCGTTGCCGCCCTAAAGCAGGTCAAAGGTAATTTCCCAAGGAGACCAACGCATAATACCCGCACCACTAACGCTGGATGCCGCAGCTGCGCCTTCGGCAATGTTCACAGCGGTGATCAGCCTCGTCTCAATAAAGGATTTCTCAGCCTTGTGTCGAATGGTATACTTTGCAACCGAAGAAATCTCCGACCCCCTTTTTCTCATAGTGAACACCGGCTTGTACAATCTCTTCTCCGAGCAGCATGCCCTGAACGCCGACCCTAGCCGCCTGAACGAGTACCGTTCGTATACGGAATTATGTCAGGTCAATATCGAGACTGGTTTGGCTAATCTCCCGCTGTGGATGACACCCAAGGTCGAAAATGTCCAAGCACTCCTGCTAGGAGTAAGTCTCTGCGTGTTTTGGTCGACGTGTCAAGCTTTACTGACTAATATTGGTGTGGCAGGCTTTCTATGCCATCGATCACTCGCGTCCTTCCGTTGCTTGGCATCTAAACTGTATTGCCTCCCAGTTATGCCTGACTGGTGGCTACCACCGAGTTGAATGCATGTCGGTTGAGCCGCCTGCCGTGGCCCAGGTCAAGAAGAACCTCTTTTGGCAATTGTACGCTTTGGACAAGGGGCTCTCGCTCAGGATTGGTCGCGCATCGGTCATCAGAGATTGCGACATCGACATTCCTCGCGAATTCAATTTCGATGGTTTCAGTCCAAGCATCGAAGCGACCGTGCCTAATAGTTGGATCCCGTTAGGCAATTTACAAGGCAGGATATTTGAGGAGTTGTAAGCATTCCGATAAATCAGCTGTTGCAGGGCCAAGTCTAACTGAAGCTCCATCTAGGTACAGTCCCGCTGCGCTCGCTGCACCGCAGGCAGTGCTGATAGAAAGGGCCAAGGCACTTGCGGTCGAGTGCTCCCGGCTCTACGATCTCACACAGCAAGGACGGGATGAGCTCATGGCGCAATTAGAGGAGGCCAACTCGTCCAAATACCTTGAAATTTTTCTGAGAGGAGACACGATCCAGATGCAAGTCACCCTTACTCTCATTTACCGCATAATTCCAGCTCCGGAGGGATCCATGTCCCGATTTTGCAACGAATGCCTAGATGCGGCGCGGAAGACCATGCAGATGCACCAGGACACGATGCACTTGCTAGATCACGGCCATTACGGAAAGCTCATATATTTTCATTGGTAAGTGCCTGTCCAATTTGCTGGCATTGGAGACTAGTAGCTGATCTAGTTCATCGAAAAGGAATCTATTATTGACACCATTTGCTCCGTTCTTCATCCTATTTTGCTACGTCATTGAGACATCCTCGGCGGGTGATCTTCTGATCCTGGAGCAGTTCGTTGCATCATTGCGTGAGGCACGCGACGCCTCGGAGACCGTGGAGAAGCTGTACCGATTGTGCCAGGTCATGTACGACATAGCCGCCTTGTACACGGAGGCCAAGTCGAAGCAGCAGCAGGATGCTAACATGGTGTCCATCGGAGACGAGTTCCAGATGTATCTGAGCCAGCTCGGCTTTATGCCCGCGGAAGACCAAGGGTTGATGGGGCCAGATCTGAGCCAAACAGGACCCGGGCCTGGACAGGCTGCCCAAGCCCAAGACTGGTTCATGGGTCAAAAAATGATTGGTCTGTTAGATCAAGACCTTTCACAGATGGAAGGGTATCAATGGATGCAACCAGGGCCCATGTAGATACGGTGCTGATGCTGTATGGAGAGAATATCATAATAGATAATTTAAGCCGAATCGAATCCTCACCTGTAATGCGAGCGATCAGTCCGTGGGGAACCTTGGATCATAGACTTCGTAGCCTTCGTCTTCCGTGTCGCTTTCCTCGAGCAGGCTCTTCCGGCCCAGGGGCTGGACTTTTGGCTCCTGCTTAGGAGCAACACTGGTGGCTGCTGAGCCCGTCTCCGCGGTTGGCGTCTGGCCGTCGACCGGCGCAAAGGCGCTCTTGAACCCGCTTTTCTTGAAGCCACCCTTCTTGAAGCCCCCGGGGGCAGCAGAGGAAGAGACCGCGTCCTGCCCGGCCAGCTTGATGCTCACGATGCCGTCGGCCTTGGCTTCGGCCTTGCGGGCCCTGGCGCCCGCGTTCGGGTCGCGCACCATGGCCTTCATGTCCTTGAGGCGCTGCTTGTGGCTGTGGTCATAGCTGCTGAGATGGGCCTCGTAGTCGTTCATGCGGGAGTACCCCTTCGAGCACAGGCTGCAGTAGAATGATTTTTGAGCCTCGCGCGCCGACGAGGTCTGCGCTGGAGGCAGGGTTTGGTGCCGCTGAAATGCAGTATTAGCACGAAAGTTACCCGTCATATATACGACTTCTCAGAGAGCTTACTGGAGGCATCTTGTTTGATGAGCACGACGGTGAACGCTTCTGTCAAGCTAACTGAGGTGAGCTGGCATGGCGTGTTCGGGGGAGCGTTTGACGTTGAATCGCGTCGACGAATAAGAGGTAAGGTATTTCCTGGGTGGGTCTGCCAGGAGACCCCTGTAGCACATCAACGTCACAGGTCTACCTAGGCCTTCGATTTCATTTTCAATTTCGAGCGCGCGCACCGCACGAAAGTTTGCGTCCAAACCCGCAAGACGACGAGGCCGTCGATTCCTCCAGCCCTCGCCTCGACGCGCCGCTCGTCACACACAAAACATGGAATCAGACCCGTCATTAGCCCGCCGGGCTTCCCAGGATACGGCCGTGTCTCTGCTCCAGCTCGACCCGTCTCCCATTGAATCACCCTCACCAGCCGACGCCGGCAAGGAGTTGGACACGCAGCCCGGAACAAGCACGCCGGCGGACGGGAGCCACGCCAGCACATTCACCTCGACAGGCGGCCCAGGCCTAAGCGGCTCTGGCCATGGCGCCATCTTCTACCGTATGCCTGCCCGCCCCATCTGAACTGCGTTGCGTTAATGCTGTCAAATTTTAAACAAGTACTAATTGTGGCTCTGTTCGGTAGTCACCCGTATCCAAAAGTACTCCAGCTACGCCTTCTCCGTCTTTGCCTCACTACATCTCGCCAATGTCTCGCTGATACCAGCCTTCACGAGGTCGGTGCCGGGCTCTGAGACCTACCTGCTCATGACACGCGAAATCTACCAAACCAGTGTTACCGAGCCGCTGCTCATTTCACTGCCGGTCCTAGCCCATGTGGGATCTGGCATCGCTCTACGCCTCCTTCGAAGGCAGCAGAACCTACGCAGATACGGAGGAGCTACTCCGAGTGTCTTTGCTCGCCGCAGCGCGCACGGGGACGACGAGGGACGGACTCTGGCAAGGAACTCTTGGTCCCCGTGGCCACCACTAAGCTACATTTCAGCCTCTGGATACGCCTTTAGTGTCTTTTACGCGTCGCATTTCGTTGTGAACCGAGTTCTCCCTCGACTCGTCGACGGCGATAGCTCGAATATTGGACTGGCATATGTCGCCCACGGATTCGCCAAGCACCCGCTTGTATCATGGCCTGCATACATTGGTCTCCTCGCCATCGGCAGCAGCCACATGGTTTGGGGAGCCGCCAAGTGGCTCGGCATCGCGCCGTCGACACGAGGATGGCAAGGAGGCGACAACGTTGTGTTGGACAAAAAGACACGAAAGCAACGTCGCAGGAAATGGCTGAGCGTCCACGGCGTGGCTGCCGTGGTCACAGCGCTGTGGGCTGTTGGCGGCCTCGGTGTGGTTGCGAGGGGAGGAGCCGCAGACGGCTGGGTTGGCAAGCTGTATGACGATCTTTTTGCAAGAATAGGCCTGTAAGATAGAATAAGAGACATCAACCTGCACCTGTACGCATAGACGGAGGATGAGTTGCCAGTCCATTGGCCGGGGGGGGGGGGGGGGGGCAAGAGAGGGTGATGGGAGGCTCGAGCGCGCATCGTAAAGCATTGGGATTTTGACCGGGTTCGGTGAACCGCTAGACTGGATAGCATGGGGTTTCTCCTTTCCCCTCCCTTTTGTTCCGTCTTGTTTGCTTTTTTCTCCTTGAGTTCAGATCTCGGCAGCCGTTCGCGCGCCGGAGTAGATAACGCAGTGCACGGGTACGTGAAGAAGCAAGCTGTGCTCAGCGCCGCCGGCCATGCGGGCGGACAAATGGAACAGTGAGTGGTGGATCATGGCAAGGGCCAATCTCTCACGAGCACATTGCGTGTCTTGTTGCTTTGTTTTTATCCTACCGTGTGTGAGAAGGAAAGTGAGAGGGGAAAACTCATTGTCAGCCGCGAAGCACATCTGAGCAGTTGTCTTAGTGCCATATTCCCCAGAGTAACGAATCACCTGTATTGCCATATTCTCATTCGACAAGTGCATGCCCAGGCAAACCGAGTTTCCGTTCCCGTGTCCATCGAAAGAGGAGCGCCTATCAATTCCCCGAGTGGGACCAACGGTGGCTCCAGTGCCTTTCCGTGCTTGGAACAGATACCTGTTGCAAGCAGCCACGATACACTGGTGGTGGAGGTACCGTACCTTGGCCAGCAAAGTACAGGTGGACCGCAGAGACACCCTGCCGGTCGCCCACAATCCATCCACTGGTGCCCGGTCCAGCGTACTAGACTATAACGAACTGGAGGGAGAGGGACGAGGGAGGGAGGGAGGCATGGTTCCAGTCCTGGTTTGGCTTAAAGGTGAACCAACTTTCAGGGCCCTGCAATTTCAGATATTTATGATTAGTGATTGGGCAACCCCCAATTTCTCGACAACGGGGCCCGGCTTCAGCTTGCATCGTCGAAAACCTGGATAGGCACGGGAAACCTCCGTCGCTATAAAGGAACCTACCGCCTCATTCCTCCATGCAATCTCCCTCCCCCCGCCCCTTCGCTTTGATACCTCATTCGATAATTCTTTATCCGCCACCGAGCCAGCCAAGCCTCTGTGTCCCCCCTCCCTTGTGATTCCTCCCATTCTCAAACCATGTGCCCTTTACAATAGTTGCGAGAGCCGTCGACACCCCCAGGGGACCGGGCGCCGAATTTTGCCTTCAGGTCTTTGCTGCTGCCTTTGTTTTCGGGGACACCACGCTTCGCGCCCGATCATATTCGAGGAAGCATGTTGCACAAAAGGCGCCTGTCGTGCAACAGCCATGACGATGATGACGGCCGCAAGGACCCGGCCCCGGATCAGCATCAAGACCGGGACCAGCCTTCGAAGCGCGCCCGCTTCTCTGCAGCCAGCCCCGTCCTTGCTCCAGCCGTTGCGACGACTGCCGAGCCTGCCGTGGACGTAAAGGACCACAAAGCCGACGCAGCCTTCCCAGCTGTCGATGCCGATACCTCGAACATCGCGAATTCGATGCCAACACCGCTGAACGACGTCATTTCCACCCTATCCGATGAGCTTCTGGTCAGGATCCTCTCGTTCATGGATGAGAAGACGCTCCTCGACATCTCCTCCGTCTCGCGACGCTTCAATCGAATCACTGCCGACTCGCAGCTCTGGCGGCCTCATTTCTATCGTCGTTTCATCCTCCCTCGTGCGCATCGCATTCCCGGCTTCCGCACGGGAGCCACGACTACCTCGACCCGACTCCATTACTCTAGAAATGCGTCAATCTGGGCAGATGGAGGCTTTGGGCGGAGGGGAGGCCTTGTGGACCCCGCCGATACCTCGATGAACTTTGCAGACGCCGTCGATTGGAAAAAGCAGTATAAGCTACGGCACAATTGGGCCCGCGGCAGGTGTGCTGTTGAGGAGGTCTACATGTCGGATTCCGAATCCGAGACGGCCGCCGATCGCCCGAGAACACTTGTTAAGGTAACCGAGGGGCTTGCTGTCACCGTTGACTCGAGCTGGGGCCTACGAGCCTGGGACTTGCGCACCCGGCAGACCATCGCCCAGGTTGGCCTCGATAACGGCCAGGACGTGTACGCCCAGCCTACCTGCTTGGCTGTGGACGGTCAGCGGCTAAGTCGAGACCTGCTTGATATCGTAGTAGGCTTCCTGGATGGAACCTTTGGCGTTTGGACACTGGACATACAACAGAAGAAGCTCCTACGGCTATACCGCCATTCAA
This sequence comes from Paramyrothecium roridum, assembly GCA_003012165.1. Lineage (NCBI taxonomy): Eukaryota > Fungi > Ascomycota > Sordariomycetes > Hypocreales > Stachybotryaceae > Paramyrothecium > Paramyrothecium roridum. Next base: position 7,195 of record PXOD01000362.1, read on the forward strand.
AGGGCTTTTTTGGGGAACTCGTCTCCGTTGCGTACCTTCATCCATATGTTCTCACAGCCACAAAAGTCGGCTTTGTATCTCTCTATAGCTTTGAGACGAGCTCTCCTGAGGACGTCAAACCGACCAAATCGCCGCTCATGGAATCAATCTCCGCAGCTGCCAAGGGAGCCATGAAAATCGACGTGTCGGGCAATGCGCTTCCTGCGCCTTACTTGCTGACATCACTGAAATCTCATAGCACCCGTCCCCCCCTAACGCTATCAATACGCCGAATAGCTATGTCCGTCATTGCTTCGATTGCATATACGTTCAACACTGTTGATGGCTGGTCCATCGGCATTCAAGACCTCGATATCAGGCCTTGTGAAGGACGGAATCCTGAGGTTGCCACCTCACGGGTTGCCTACACTATACCCACACCACAACGAGGCTCGCCCTCCTCCTCCCCTGAGTCATCGCCATCGAGATCAGGTTTAATGGGGCGAAATTTTGATAACGAGGATGATGGGCCTATCAGATTGTGCTACAGCCACCCGTACCTGCTGGCTACGATGCCCGACAACACATTAGTGCTACATCTATGCACATCCACCAGCTCGGCACTCTCGATCTCACCCGGCCTTCGTCTCTGGGGTCATACATCAGGAATCTCGGACGCGGAGATTACCCCTCGTGGAAAGGCCGTCAGTGTCAGCTCACGAGGCGACGAAATCCGAGTCTGGGAGCTGGAGGGAAGGGTTGGTGGGAGTAGTGTGGAGGTGCGGCCAAGGCAGCAACAGCAGGCTATCGATGTCGCTGACAACCTGGTCCATTCCACTAGTCAAGCCAATAAGCTTTCCAGGCTAGATGACAGACGTAACTGGGTTGGATTTGACGATGAGATGGTCATCGTCCTCAAGGAGGCCCAGAACGGACGCGAAAGTTTGATGGTGTACGACTTTACGTGACCAGCATCGCCAGCAGGAGACATTGCACAAGTGTCATCGTCATCGTCACCACACGCCGCCCTGGCAGACACGTCAGTGGCTCAAGGCAGCAGTGTTTGCGTAGAGATATGCCTGGACTGCTCCTTTTCCTAGATTCCTCAGGCAAGGATGCATCACGATGAACCCAGTCCAACATGCCACGAGGGGATGTGAGCAAACCGAATGTCCCGCGGCTTCCGTGCGGCTGCTACGTCCGCGCTAGGAAAGCCCGAGCCGGGCATTCCGCCGCTGGTATGCATAAACTCGCAAGTTCACCACCCCTGAGAGGAACTCCTGGCTATTGAATGCCATGGGTACTGCCTCACTCGGTGTGTCGGTATCAACAAGATAGGCAGCACAGTCAGGGGTAGTTCATTGAGGACGATCTAACTGTCCACCTTTCCACTCACCACCCTTTGCCCCACAAGGTAGAATCTAACATGATCCTACAATGTGGCACCTCTTTGGATGCAGTTCTGCAATCCAATTTGGTTTGAGGAAGACCAGGCACCCACTGTCGCAGATTTATGCGCCCTAAGGATGACACGAAAGTCGCCTCGAGGGTGCCTCGCAAGGTCTTGGAAATAGGCTATCGCCGGCAGCCGGCAGCTTGTACGAGTCGACTAAATAGAACAAGAATGGGGCTTAGAGGCTCGATAGAACGGCCCAGCCGTGGAAACAGTAGAACGAAACCATCTCAACACAATATATTACCAAATCAGTCCCGCCATGTTACACTGTTGTGGCCTTGTTGCCTGTAATCATGTTGATGTCGACTCGCCTTTGTAGAAACCTTGCGTCAAGCTCCATTTCTCCCAATGTCTGACACCGGAGACCCATAACTCCGTTACCTCGAGGCGCCAATGCCCAGCGGCTGATGTCTACACGACTTCCTTTGACGATGATATTGCCCCGGTTTGCCAGCATCTCGCTAGGACATCCACTTGCCAGGCAATTACCCTACAGCGAGTGCCGTGGAACTGACAGATGGAGATCAGAGTCCCCAAGGCAGCCGTACCTGCTCCATCATCTTGTCCGTTGCCTGTCAGTTGCGCACCACCCCCAATGCTTGACTATTGCCTCGAACCTGTCGACGGCTTTGATTGGCAGGCATCATCGATGTTGATGGGCGTAAGCGACTTCATTGAGACCCGAGAATTACCGAAGCGTGTTTGCGGTTGGTTTAAGGCACCCTGCTGTTTGATGACCAAAGACGTCCTGGCGAAACAGGAGGAGACTTAGGAGTTCTCTGCTGAATGGCCTTTTCCCAAACATACCTAGGCGAGAGATTAGCTTGTGACTACAAGCGTCACAGAAAGGCACTGTTATACTTGGAGGTGACAAGCGCTGTCGTGTTGTTGCAAACGCACGTCAAGAGCAATGTTATATGTAGAAGAAGGAACTTTAGACAGGCTTTACATATTGAGCCTACAGCTTGTCTGACAGCCACCGACCCACACGAGCCTTACAGCCTCGATCTTCTCAGTGCTTTCGACCGGCGCGATGATATTGGGTTGCAGACTTCACTAATCATCATGACAGCAAGACGTGGACGCTCCAATTTTCTGTCACAGAACCACCGTCTGTTCTCTACAAAGGGTAATCCGAGAAAGTCTCTTCAGGGAAGAAACAGGAGGTTCGTGTGCTTCAATGCCCTGGTCAGGATCTAAGTTTGGCCGCCGAAGTTTTCACATAGTAGTCTCATGCAAGATCTTGTTTCCCCAGTATTGTCAATAATCACAAGATGGTTCTTTTATAAAGCTTTCGAAACTAGAAAGGCTAAACAGTATTGCTTCTTCAACTTACTCTTGCTTTGCTCCACTAGTACTTGCTGTCATGGGCTTAAGACAAGGGAGTTTGTGCAAAACTGATATCCTCCCCATCATAGCGGATATTGGGTGCGATATGGGTGTTAGCCAGTGTGGGACGAGAAGATGCTCTGGAACACCGTGCTCCTTGCCTGTGGCCATGTATAGTTTACAGGGGAATTGGGAACAATAGATGGGCAACAAGCTTACAGAAGCAATCGGCCGTGGCACTTCATCTACCCATCATGGACATGAGGGAGCAATATGGAAGCGCACGTGTGCTGTGCCACTGGTACGGAGGAGGATTGCCTCCCTGTGCTTGTCCTGTGAATGGACAACTAAGCACTCTCATTGCGCGGGATCCCGAAGCGGATGGAGACATCAAATGCCAGTATGTGGGCAGCTATCTAGGGCTACCCTTTCCAGCTACAAGCTTGGACACCATGACCACAGGCCTCTCCGTTCGTATCCCAACACTCGGTTTGGCTTCGCGAAAGTCGCCAAGGGCTCTACGGCAGTCCAACAGGGAACGTGATTGATCATGCTATCACTGGCGCGTCCCCGATACTTCCAAAAACCCGCCCGGCCCGTAGATACGCACTAGATTACGCGGCATAGAGCATCACGAACGGCCGTAGACAGTAGTCTGTCTCCACCTTTCTATCGTCTCAAGCATCCCGCGTGCAGCTCGGTTATCGCTTAGGTGGCGCACGGGAACCCATTCTTGAGTTTATCGCATGTGCCATCGTGACGCGTGTGGGTGATGGCTCATACGGTCACTTGACGCCCGGTAGTCTGGACTCTGAGACATTGAGGGATGCGAATGCGACCCTATCGGGAAGCATCTTACCGGGATAATGATTCGTACTTTATCCCCCTTTGCTGTGGAGCTACCCTACAGAGTCGTATCGAAGCTTCATCCCTAGCGCACATCACTTGGAGCTGGCTCTCGTGAGCCGAGCCGCCCCTTGGTGTGCTATCGCAACGAGGCCGGTCTCCATCTTGTATGAGCAGGCGACTGCAATTGACTCTGGGCCCGGAAAGGCAACGTTGCTTGAACAGGCTCTGGATACTGGCTCGATCATCTGACAGCCAAACCCATATTGATATCGCCAAGCTACTGGGACTCCATGAGGTATCGCAACTGTTTTCGTGCCGCTTTTAGCGCTGGGATTGAGTGTCTGCGCCACTGGCTTCCCCTTCTTCCGCCGTTACCTCGACTCCGCACCGAGTGTGCCTTTTCGCCGAGTAGCAGAAAACCACTTGAAGATGGTTCATGCTCCCGTGCCGTGTCTATCTCCTTTGACCAATCACGGCCTCATCAACGACCATGCATCTGGTTCGAGCCGGGATCCGTCCCACTCTTCCCGCCGCTGCATTGCATTCCATGATCATTCGGAAATTTAGAGGCAGTTTTTATGCTTTGAGTGTTGAAGAAACAGGATCGCGCTTCCTAGAACGTGCTACTCGGCCTCCGGAGACACTAGGTGCCCAGACGACAACACGAAGCAACACGATTCCTCTCATCATTGTTTCATACATGGTCCCCCCCCCTTCCCCTCCCTCCCAGCAAGCCATACCACCTAATTTTCCAATTGCCCGCCGCACTGCAGTCATCTGTTGTGTGCAACTGACAATTATGGTCATGCCTACCTCGTCGAGGTAGTTCCACTTCCCGGGGCCCACCCCAAGCCGACAATCAATAGCCCAAACTAATTTAGCCTTGAGCTCTGGTGGTCTGTGTCAAAGGCCATGCTCCTAGAAGCAGACGGGCCGGACCGCTAGGTGTTCATCGTGGAACAAGACAATCAGGTGTGGCTGCAGGGGGACGAGACATTTGGCGAGCAAAGTGTTCAACCTAGATGTCCCCTTGTTAACGATTCCACAAATACTTTTGTGGCATACGTTCTGTGAAGTTTTTCGCAGCGTTATCGTCTATCAATCGCGCATCACTGCGGCAGGGTTCTGGCCTCGACTCCTGAACGTTTTGGGAAGCTTGTCCTTGGTTTATTGGCTCCTGTGCCTCATCTCGTGCGTGTTGCTGCACGCATCCACGCCCCTGTCTCATCCAATCCTTGGTCGCTTTAGGCGTGGGCGCCGCAGAAATCAAGCCCTCACTTTGCTTTTGAATAAGAGGCAGTACTATAGCATTTGGCAGTTAAAACATTCGATGGTAGGAACATGGTTCTATAACATTATGAACCAAGAAGTACATGCTCGACCAACTGTAAACTCAAGTTTATCTCACATAATATGCGAAGGATATAGAGCAGCCCTGCATAGATATCCTCTCAGTATTTTGGCACTAGAAACCGACCTCGAAGCTCAGCGCTTTTACGAGCGAGGACGGCGATGACTTCAATGGCACGCGAAAGAGCACGCAACCCTCGCTCATATGTCAATAGAAATTTGTATAAAAAAACATTTGAATTAGTCAGTTGCCTTGGGACCCGTACGCTCGTCTACCACAAGATGCATTCTCCTGCATGCCGGATCTGCGCATTTGTCAGTCTCAGGGTCCTAAGGGCCCCCAGATACTTGCTGCAGATCTGCAACCCGAAGCAACCAAAGTGTCAATCACTACCACATGAATTGATGCACACAAATACCGCAGACTCGCCGGTTAGGGTAGCACAGTGCCGACGCGAGCGACTTTTGTACCTACAGCATAGCTATTGGAATCAGAAAGCCGATGCCGAGCCACCTTTAGACTTGGTGATTGGCCTCTCGGCCATCTGCCTGCCCATAAAAACATGCCGCCAACATGGCGATCTGCCGTCGGCTGCCCATGCCTAATGCTCGGTCTTTACTTCGACCAAAGGTCATCGGGGCCACCTTCCCTGGGGTAGAAAGGCGAGCAAGGTATTTCCAGGAGTTGAGACCGATCTCGCTCTCGGGCGCGCAAGCCGTGCCCACCCTCCCCGAGTAAAGGAATAAGTGTTTTCGGCCACTTCCGATAGTGCCGCTCGTGGCCGCGCTCAATCGATTTTATGAGTGAGCTCCTGTGCGCTTTTCAGCTCGCAGGCTAAATGCAGATAATCAGCTCTGGGGGCGGCCTTGTACTCATCCGACGGTCATCTTGTCGCCTACAGACTGTATGGAAGCGATTCTGAAGCCTGTGTGGTGTCCCCGGAGCGGAGATATCGCACGCTCGGCCCGAGCTTAGGTGAGAGGGAGGGGAGGAAACAGGGTTGATGAGCGAGCCACTGCTGATGATTCCTCACTAAACAGGGTGGTACTCTCGCATGAGGACCGATCAAAAGTGTGTGTGCTGTGATGCCAGGCCATGATTTTCGCTGCTGACACGCCTGTGCGGAGCTGTCCGCAAGCCTCCCTGGTTTGGTTCGGTGTCTTTGCTCGGTCTCCGCCCCCGCCCATGTCGCATGTTTGCGCCTACCATCGGGGAGTCTCATTCAGATGATGACGTTAATGATTATGGCTGTCTGCCTGCATCGCGATGGGCATGCGCCTATTTGGCTATGACTGGGCTGTGCTTGTTTGGCATTCCCTAATCGAGCACGCGGCAAACAATGCGGTGGGCATTGGCATTGCATTTTCCAATGGTAAGGCTGGGATGGTGTTTCGTCGCTTGCACATGCAATCGGTCGAGTCGATCTCGTCACCTTATCGATAGGACCTTTGTTGCCCCTCCATTGCCTGGACGTTGGCTTTATCTTGTCCATCATCAGGGACTTGCGTGGGGATAAGGTAACAGGGTCCCACGATAGAGGAGCACCCCTCCCTGAATTCCCTGCTCAACCTGCACCGGGCCTTCTCGACTAAACCTCCACAGGGTTAGTGGGGGGCGTGTGTTTCACCAACAGTCCATCCAGCCATTCCACTTGTCCTCTTGTGACTCACAACCAGAAGTAGAGGAGCTGCTGTCCCCTCCCACAGGCCGGCCCCTCTGCTACGGGGTAGTCAGGCAGAAGAGGACTGACGCAGTCACGCGGCAGGCCGGCGTTGCCTCAGATTGGTCAATGGTCGCCATCACGCAGGAAGTGCTCATCATTCTGGAAAGCAGGAGTTTCGGTCGAAGTACTACGTAGTACGACTGGCTCGGTCGGAAGAGCCCTTCTTCTCTCTCATACACCGCCGCGGATCCTGCTTCTAGGCAATATGTTGCAGGTCCTCCTATTGGAGAGGCAACGAGTCTTGAAGGGGGATGGTTACAGCAAGGTGGAGATATTGTTACTCTCATTCTTCCTCCCATTGCCGGGGTCCAGAATGGGTCTTTGCATCTTCCCCTCAATTTTCGCACAATGAGAGGAAACGCGACGGGTTACGTCCTTCAGCTTGCGGCGGCAGAAGAAACAATGGAAAAGGCCAGCACGCGCCATGACTGGACAATTGGCCTCCTGCACCATCCTAGGGGGCCACGCATTGAGACGTGGGCATGAACAGGCCGCCTGCCTTGTTTGCCTGGTGCGTGTCTGTGATTGGATCTGCTTGCATCCATTGGGCATCGGGCATCTAGAGCGTGGTGAACCAGCCCTGATCGGGAAAGGGGCGTTGATTGACGATTGCCACACCCCATCACAAAGCCAAAAGGAGCCACAGGCGCTTTGCACACATCCTTTTGATTCCAACTTATGCGACGATGTCGACAATGGGCTACTTAGCGGCGTACGCCCATGCGGAGCGATATGCTCTAGCCTTTGTGTTTACGGCGGTTGCTAATTGAGCGGTGACCCTGAACGATTGATTGACGTAGAGGCGGTGAGGACCACTTCCCAGGTCTGTGTAGAGTCGATAAGGCAGGCAAGTGCATCGACCTGACACATTACGGTTGCTGCAAATCGCCCATGGTTGGACAAGTGCCATGGCTGGGTCACATACCCAATGGCTAGAGCCAACAGTTGTGTTTCACGAGGGCTTGTCGGTCCTGGTGCGTGACGTCTGGCCACCATTCAGTGGCAGATGCAAGTCGACGGTCACGCATTGGAGGGGGACGGCTGAAGGAGAATTGGAGCTTATGCCAGGCACGCCCTGGTGGCTTCAAATGGCCAATTCATGATGGGACCTGCCGGCGGCTCGAGTGAGCATCGAGCACTGAAGCGCAGTGGCATCTGCTCGTTCCACCGACCACTAATGCGAAGCCAATTGAGCCACTGCCAAAAGAGTAGCCCAAAGAGCGCGCGCGGAGGAGGGGGTTACTGGAGGAGGCACGTCATCCGGCTCCGTTCTGGCCAATGCTCGAGAGTTCCGGAGCCGGCGGCGACTGGTGTTTCCCATTGCCCAATGCACTGCCTCGGCGCATTTCTAATCCAGGCGTTCGACTACGGTCCTCCATGGCAAACTGTACATACTGTGCGGTGTGTCATTGGGCGGCAATTTGTTGCTGTCGTGCGCGGTACAGTAGCGGGCAGTTCAATGGCCGTGGGAAAGGGACCGGATGAGGCGGATTGAGCAACGATGCGAAAGCAAAAAATGCCATGAAAGCTCCTAGAGAGTTGCCACATGACGAGGGCCAAACGGGGTGGAAGGCAAGCCACACAATGTGGCAGCCAAAGTTATTTTGGGGCGACGGTGATTCAACTCATACACGGGGCTGGCTGGTGCGCCAAGTGTGCCTGATGACCCGGGTCGCCAGACGACACCTGACTGGCTGATGGTGGGGGGTCGTCGAAGCTGAGTAGAACGAGGGGAGTGCGCCTAGCATGGATTTCAGAAACAGGATGGGGCATGACTGGCTATCTCTCTTAGGCCTTCCAGATAAGGTACGGACAGTTGAGGACGCAGATGGGGCCATTGGGCGATGCTAGGACGACAAAGAAGTCGAGTTGGTTGTTGGGAAGCACAGATCCGTCCGGTCTGCTTGCCCCTCCTCCTGGCTGTGCTATTGACCCCGCCCGATGAAGCACGAAGACTGTAACTAGCAGGACAGGCGTGGGCCTGCTTTGCTCCTGTTCTCATCCTGTGCCGTGCCGTGCCTGGCAATGCGACGACTGGACGATGATGCTGTAACGAAAGAAGACTGGCTCTGGAATGCGGAACGTTCGGTCCAAGTTCTGGCACACTCGATCTACACAAGGTTCGACCGCGGCCGCGCACTGCAGCAGGTCTGGCAGCTGGGGGCTGCTGTTCAAAAAGGCAAGACAACACAAGCCAAAAGTCCGGTTCAGCCAGCAGGGTGGAGACTCCCGGGGCAGGGTGCGCATAGCAATCCTGGGGTGTGTGTCTCGTGTCCTGTGGCCTCGTTTCCTGTTATCCTCGGGGGGGACCGCAAGAGTATGTGGGAGTGATGGGATGCTAGCTGAAGGTGGTGTCTCCCTCACATTTCCTCCTCTCTTCATTCTTGTTGTCCTCGGCCTTTTTCGCGCGCAGAGGGGGGCGTGAGGGCGGTACGGTAAGAAGCATACCTTGAGATGAAATAGTGACATTTTTCCATGTCGGTGGGTTTTTTGGGCAATATCAGTCGTGTCCAACCATCCATCCATCACCAGCTTATCGCGCGCATTGGACTTTAAAACATTGAAGCAACGTACCGTAAGGTAGGGCGACCTACTGTGAATGAGAGCAAGTAAAGTACCGACCTTATCTTCACCCACATGTTGTGTATGATGTAGCAGGACGTATTGGATAGTGTTTTGTACCCCAAAGTTTGCCCATGGACGATGTCAAAGTCTCTTGTTCGTTTGTGCTGCCCTGCTCCGTTGGGTTTACGAACTCTTCTCTGCGTCTTGGTCCGTCTCTCCCTCTTCCCTCGCTCCTTTTTTTCCCTTCTGTCCTTGTTAGCCATGGGTTTGCTTGGTACTCCCATTTCCACTTGCACTTGCACCAAAGTACGCTGCGACCTCCCCACACCACACGCCTCCGCCGCAAACCCCCCAAGCCCCCCTCCCTCCCTCTGACCCATCCTCCCTCTATCAATAAGGTACCTGCGGTACTACTAGTCCTTGACCCCTCTACCTGACTTACCTATTGTCCTGTTCTACTACTACTACTTCTTCCTCGTCTTCTCCTTCCTCCTCTTTCTTCCTCTCCCATCTCTTCACCTCAATCAATTGCCGCGTCCACGGATCAATTGCACACATTCCGCACGACTTTGAGAGAGCGTGGCTGATTCTCTGTGCTGCTTACTCTTTCAAGCTGTCTGCCTCAGCCCAGTCCCTCCCCTCCTTTCCTCCCTCCTTCCCTTGCCTTGCCCGGATAGGCCTCAGGATCCGGGAAGCATAGGATTCACTGCAGCCTGGACCAGTCTTGGATTTAAACCAATTCACTCTGCGGAACGCTGTCGGATCCTATTGGAAACACAGGCCAGGCCACGCATACCTCTGCCAAAGACACTCGCCCCATCTGTTCTCGTCGTGTTTGTGCATACGTACGTGTGTACTCTCTCTTGCCTTTGCTTGCGTCAAGTCCCAGGGTGCCACATCACTCGACAGGCGCAGCAAAGGTGCATCTGCCCTGGTCAACCCGAACCCAGTCACTCGGGGCCGACCATACCATACATTGCCTTGCCTTGCCTTGCCTTGCCTTGCTTTGCTTCGCCTTACTTTCCCCCTCTCTACTTTTAGGTACCAACAAACCAGGAACGACAGCATTGACAAGACAAGCCAGGGGGCTTCAAGGCATCAAAGAAAGAACCAGGAGCGATTCGACTCTGCCTACCAAGGAACCGAACCGCCAAACAGGCGCCAGGGAAAAGACCACCGAACAGGGATAGGGTGTGTCTTTAGGAAGAGTCATTACAGCGCATCCACAACTAACATCCACTTGGGGGCCTCCACAAATCCATCCTCCACCCAGCTACCTAGGACACTGGCAACAGAAACAGTCATCGTGGTTCCGCCACCCGAATGCTTAAATCCTAACTCCCCCTCCTTCGCACTTCCATTGTCTGTTTGCTTGCTGGACCCTCTCGGTTACCGTTGCTTAGGATTGCCTAGACCATACGTCGGCCATTGGACAGTTTCATTTGGATCTAATTGATCAATTGGGACGGACAAGGCGGAGTTTCGGGCCACAAACACGTTGTCACGACATCACACGCAAGTACATCCAGATTCCGTTTGGCGTCGGCCCCCGAAACACACCCAGCTTGATTGCATCAATTTGGCCTGGTTCAGAAAACCAACAAGACTTTGATTTGAGTTGTAAGACCAACCTCGTCACCGCCCACACCAGAACGTCACGCATTGTGTGCGTCTGGGTGAATGGAGGCGCCAATTTATCCTGTTAACTGGTGTGCCCATTCAAATCAATTCACAATCAACCCATCAATCAATCACCCCACCATCGAACACCACCACCACTCAATCCTGGCTTGGTCAAGGTAGAGTGACAGCCGCACCAGAAACCAACACGCCCCTCTCTTCCAATAGGCAGCCTGGGCGTAGCCAAAGGACTGTTCTACCCTTTTGGCGCCCTTGATCACACTCTGGCTCCTGTAGCCCTGCTACTTCTTCATCTTCTCTTCCGCGTCGCCTCATCCTGATTCTTCTTCCTTACTTTTTCCCGGCTTTGGTTTTTTTTTTTTTTTTTTTTCATTTTCTTTTACACAATTTACTTTTTCCCTCACCTCCACTGCCAGCAAATCCTTAATTAGGTTTGCTACCCTTGCCGGCAAAAGGAAACAAAGGCAAAGCGAGAGCGCAGCAATTCCTCCGGGTTCCACGGGCGCAGCGCCTAAACTCCGAAGTGGTCGCAATTCAGGCTTGCCCAAGGGCTATATATTACCAACCAAACCCGCACTGCGCTGCTGCCTGTGCGAAAACGAGACCCCCAGCGCGCTCTCGATTTTTTTCGCCACCTGCGGTAGCCACGCAAAGCGTCCACTAGAACAGGCTGCTGGAGCCCCTTGAATCCACACCCCTGCCCCACGTCAGCCAAAGTGTTAGTCAC